>BLSH010230219.1:951880-965079 GCA_018402905.1 Glandirana rugosa
GAATTTCACAAACATTTGTTGGTGGGACATTTCGTTGAGGAAGTCAAATTTTATCTTTACTTTCCGTTTTTTAAAAACATATCTATATTTTATTGTAATATTTATGATCCCAACAGGGCTATGGCTATGATCATAGCCATAGCCACGGCTATGACCTGGTTGCCCAAGTATCGGATGAGGCATCGGAGCATTTTGCCCGAGTACAAGTACTCGGGCAAATGCTCAGTATCGGCACCGATACCGATACTAGTATCGGTATCGGGACAACCCTAGTATTTATAATGTTATTTTATATCTATACAAAAATTTTTTGCCTTTCATTTCTATTTTAAACTGAAGGAGTTGCTTTACAGGGTGGTTGTTTACAAACACTTTAAGCCTTGAGGGAGGTGAGGTGGGGTGGGGTGGGGGGAGATGATCCGCTGGTCACCAATGCTTACTAATGTCTTTGGGGAGCAAATCTACTGACCACCAAAGCTAACTAATACTTTGGAAGTGAGGCGGGGCTCCTCTTACCACTAATGCCTGTGGTGGGGGGGAATCCACTTACCATTTAGGCCTGCACACTGCTGCTGTTAAACTCACGTTTTTGTGAGTTTGGGCATATATTTTTTTAACAACCCTTAACCTCCCCTCTATGTTATCCTACACTATTGTAGCCAATGGCCCCCTTAGGGGTGGCTGATAGTTGTGGTTCACCTGTCACTCTGTCCTCAATCACACAATTTTCCTTTCATCCGTAGTCACTGAACAGGCCGGTACTTTGTTTTTGTTGTTTTATTGAGGGGATGAACTTGGATGGGGTAGGGATGACTGTGGGATACCCCAATAAATCAGGAACAGGACCATTCTATGTACACCTTGGTATATACACACCTTCTTTCTCCAGCACTATGCTTGCTGAACGTTACACTTCCACAGACTGTCCACTTAATCCTCCCAGCCTGCTCCAGTCCTATTCTCCAGCTCCCAGGGTGGTCACTCACCGACAACAACACCGGTGGATCCTTTAAAGAGTCTTTCCTGTAGCCTCTCTGTTGCTCCCCTGCTCCCTTGTGCTGCTCCAGGATCTCTTCTCCACTCCTGGCTGCACCCGAGCCACCCGGCCTCAAGGTCGCCCCCCCCAGACTGGGGGCTCCCAGATGAGGCCTCAGCAACCTCTGATACATCTCCACTCTTCCACCCAACACTCTCCTCCCCTGACTGGGCTGATCCTGGGAGGCCTGTCCCCTACCAATCCAGGTTGGGGATGGGTCAGGGCACCTTATAACACCCCAGATGGCTACACCTCCCCTCCACTTCTCCTTCCAGAAAACACCAGTACCTTCTGGAAGGAAGTGTGAGGTTCTGATGACACCATCTGTGATCCACCCAGTCATCCCTGAGCCACTCCCAGTCCAGAACCAAAACAACCAGGCCTGCACAACACTCAGGTCTGGATAAATTTGCCTCTCCTATCAAAAACCCTATTTACACAGCACCTATCACTATAGGGGTGCTACTGCCAAAAGTATTGGAACACCCCTCCAAATCATTAGATTCAGGCGTTCCAATCACCTCCATGGCCACAGGTGTATAAAATCAAGCACCTAGGCATGCAGACTGCTTCTACAAACATTTGTGAAAAAATGGGTCACTCTCAGGAGCTCAGTGAATTCAAGTGCAGTATTGTGAAAGGTTGCCACCTGTGCAATAAGTCCATCCATGAAATTTTCTTGCTACTACATATTCCTTGGTCAACTGTTAGTGGTATTATAACAAAGTGGAAGCAACTGGGAACAACAGCAACTCAGCCACAAAGTGGTATGCCATGTAAAATGATAGATCAGGATCCGCACATGCTGAAGCCCACAGTGCGCAGAAGTCGCCAACTGTCTGCAGTGACCTCCAGATTAGTACAACAACAAGTGTGTTTAGAGAGCTTAATGGAATGGGTTTCCATGGCTGAACAGCTGCATCCAAGCCTTACATTACCAAGTGCAATGCAATGCGTCGGATGCAGTGGTGTAAAGCACATTGCCACTGGATTCTAGAGCAGTGGAGGCGTATTCTCAGGAGTAAAGAATCATGCTTTTCTGTCTGGAAATTCGATGGACGTGTCTGGGTTTGGCGGTTGCCAGAAGAACAGGACTTGCCTGACTGCATTGTGCCAAGTGTAAAGTTTGGTCGAGGGGGGATTATGGTGTGGGGTTGTTTTTTCAGGGGTTGGGCTTGGCCCCTTAGTTCCAGTGAAGGAACTCTTAAGGCATCAGCATGCCAAGACATTTTGGACAATTTCATGCCCCCAACTTTGTGGGAACAGTTTGGGGGTGACCCCTGCCTGTTCTAACATGACTGCCCACCAGTGCACAAAGCAAGGTTCATAAAGACATGGATGAGCAAGTTTGGGGTGGGGGAACTTGACTGGCCTGACCTCAACCCGATAGAACACCTTTGGGATGAATTATAGCAGAGACTGCAACCCAGGCCTTCCTGTCCACGTCAGTGCCTGGCCTCACAAATGCACTTCTGGAAGAGTGGTCAAACATTCCCATAGACACACTCCTAAACCTTGTGCCCAGCCTTCCCAGAAGAGTTGAAGCTGTTATAACTGCAAGGGGTGGGCCAACTCAATATTGAACCCTACGGACTAAGACTGGGATGCCATTAAAGTTCTTGTGCGTGTAAAGGCGTCCCAATACTTTTGGCAATAAAGTGTATGTGTCCATGCACACATGGACGTTTTTAGCAGTTTATCAGCAGGTGAGTTTATGGGCTGTTGTCTGAACATCCTAAAATCGTGTTCAAGAGCAGTTCTTCTGACCACAAAAAAACGCTGAATGCTGAAAAACGCTCATAAACGCCCATAAACGCACATAAACTCTAGGCACTTTTAGCACTTCAGCATTTATTAGTTTAAAAGGCCTAAATAAATTAAAATTCTGGCCAATTAAAAAAATAAACTCCAAACTCTGTTAAACTCTGCTAAACTATTTTGAAAAAATGCAGCTTAGGTGAGTTTGTAATGCTGATTTTCTCCTGCCAGAATAAACAGCGTTTACAAGAAACCAGTGTATATGAGGCCTAATGCTTGTGGAGGGATCAACTTCTCACTGGTGCACTGGGGGGGGGGGGGGGGGGAGTCCTCTGACCACTAATACCTTTGGGGGGTGGGGGTTTCAGTGACCATTAGGCCTCATGCACACAGGATGTTTTTACAGCTGCTGTTAGGGGCGTCTGCTGATTTTTTAAATTGCCTCTAAACGCCCCTCCATGTTAGCCTATGTGTCCATGCACACATAAATTGTCAGAGGCGTTTGGAGGCATAAGCTTTTAGGGGCAGTAGAAAAAAACGACACCCTGTGCATCTAGGAAGAGAGGTTGTTGAGCTTTAAAAAACACCCAAAAATGCCCCTAAGCGCAACTAAACGCTGTAACAAGCTGTTAGCCGCATTTAGCCGCGTTTGGCGTTTTTAAGCATTTTTACATTATATAGACACTATCCAGCCTTCCCAAAGTTGTGTTCATCAGGCCGGTGTTCCTGATCTTGTGTTCTCCGGAGGGTCAGGCAAGGGGCGCAGTGAGCTCCCTTCACCCTGAGCAGACATCTCAAAAAAATCAGTGAGCTATTCACACAAGCAGGAAATTACATTTCTGGGGACCCCTATATTTCTACTCATTTACCTCCTCTTGACCCCTACCATTTCTTCCCTGCCTAATATGATACCATAGGGTCCACAGTACTACTTCACTTCTAAGTGGAGTAAAGCTCTTCTTAGGGTGTATGTGGATACATATCTTTACTCATTTACATCACCCATCTTGGCATCATATGAGACTGCTAGTTTGACTATCTGATAACACTCTATCTCTTCCTTGGGGTCATTTTCCTCTAACCACCATTGTAGTAATCTTTTTGTACTTCACATTTAGCACACCTGAAAAACAAATAAGTAAACAATCCTATAACGATAATTCCTATGAGGGCAAAAAGAATTTGTCGAATCCATGAAAATTTACCATTTCTAAACAAGGTGTAATCTGGGTTTCTCATATTTTCTATCATAATGCCACATGTATACCTTTTGTTGCTGCTTAACAAGAAGACATTCCCAGGGGCCTTAGGTAATATTCAGCTTAAAATGTATTTTTACAGTAATAGAACATTTGTGGTATTGCTAGACATACTGGTATTTGAAGAGCTTTGTATTGCTTAAAATCACAGTGGAGGTAAATGGGTTTAACATCTGGGGCCTATCTAAGGCCAATTTCTTTCTTGGCCCATAAAAATACAGCTTTCCAGGTAGTTAAATTAATGGAAATAGGTACAAGATGTATGCCTTTTTAACTGTCCGGCCTATGTGAACAGATCCAGCAATTACTTAAGTTAACCCTTATGCCCGCCATCTTGTGTAATTTGTACAGGTGATTTTTCTCTATAGCCTTGATTACTAAGATCAAGCAAAGGCATAACAGTAGTTTACTCATCTTTTGAAATTGGCTGTACTTTCTTGCAATGGTTGGCATGTATCCACATCACTTTGTCAGGAGCACTTGGTAGGGTCCTTCAAATTTTGGTCCCAAAGGCACTTTCATGTATTCTTTCACTAGGACCCAATCATCTGGTTGTAAATTATGTGTTTCAGTCACTTGATCTGGATCTGGAATTGAATCAAAAATAAACTTGTGCATCACAGTTAATTTATTGTATTAGAAAATTACATAAAAAACAAAATCATTATACATTACAGCAATCTGATGTGGAAAATACAACCCCGTCTTAGGTGGGCCCCCAAACAAAATCTCGTAAGTGCTCAAGTTCTCTGACCTATAAGTAGGGGTAGTCCTGAACCTGTAAAGAACCAGAGGCAACAGATCTTGCCACTGTTTCTCTGCTCAACCTTCCTCCCTTCCCTGCATTAGGTTAGCTAGCATATTTCTAATGATCTCATTGCATGTTTCTACCTTCCCTGAACTCTGAGGATGATTGGGGGTATGGAAGGCCTGCTATCTTTTGTGGATTTAATATATCCTGTAGAGATGGTTAATAATTTTTGAGTTGTGTTGTAAGCTTTTGAATTTTACACTCACATTGTTGTATGTATATGGTTATATGTTGCACACCTTCTTGCTAGGTGGTTGATAACCAACCCTAGACTGGAGGAATGAGTATATATATATAATCTTTACGGTTACACTTATAGCACTGCACTTATTTTCTATACGATTTATTTACAATGTATCAATTGGTGTGCTGGCAGCTATCGTGCTACTAGAGAGCGCTTTATATTTTTTAATCCTTATTTTTACATTATATGGAATGGTTTTCCTAAAAAAAAGGCAAGAAACGCTAACAAAAAAAAACAACAAAAAAAACGCCCATAAACGCTATTCAAAAATGCAGCTAACAGCACATTTTTAACACTGCTTTTCCTGGCAGCAGAGCTGACGTTTTTTAAACGTCCTGTGAGCATGAGGCCTTAAAGAATGCTGCTTTGGCTGTTTGGAGAATTCAATGACAATCAATGCTTTGGAGGGTATTATTTACTGCTGCTGATCAGCAGTGTACACTACATTACATACCCCTGACCCCTAGATTAGGTACCCCTAACCCCTAGATTTGAGTTGTACATAACATGTTGTCCTGAATGCTGCACTCCATAAAGGATGTACATGGTGTGACCATATGAGTGTTTATGGTATTTCCCAACTATTTTCATGAAATTTAGGCTCCATGCACACTGTATCTGATAAACGACCGTTTTTGGTCGTTTGGGTGTTTTTTTTTAACAGCCCAAAAATGCCCCTTTATGTTATCCTATGTGTCCATGCACACATGGACATTAATTGTCGTTTATCAGCAGTGGCGTTTTTGGGCTGTTATCTGAACGCCCTGAATTGGCATTCAAAAGTCGTTCTTTTGACCACAAAAAACGCAAAATGCTCATAAACGCCAGTAAACGGCTGTTTATCGGCGTCCGGCGTTTTTTTGCAGTCAATGGAAGCTAATGAAGAAAAAAACAACGCCCAAAAACGCAGACGCCGATAAACGCCGGTAAATGCTGCTTACAAAACGTTGCAAAAGAACGTTTTCTAAGCAGCGTCTCCTGCCTGACGCTGAGAGAGCCCAGATAGCGTCCAGTGTGCATGGAGCTTTAAGGTAGGCTAACACACAGTTACCTTTTTTTTTTTTTTGCATTGCAAAATTTTTATTGTTTTAACAAGCAAGGTATACAGGTCATACAAGTCAGTAAAATATACATTTCACAAGCATATAAATAGAACGTACGTGTCAATCTCTTCATATAAATCAGCAGTTACAATTGAGCCCATTGAATGGGAACAGATGAGTTGTCTTGACCCAATCTGCTAGTAATTGCGGTTCGCATGTCTGTATGAGGCAGTGGGAGTGAGAGTAAAGCAGCCCACTGTTGTGTTTAGCAGGCAACTCTACGTCTTAGAGCAGGGGGGGGGGCTAAGACCCTGCCACCGGGTGACACCCCATGTGGGAGCATTCTGTGTCACAAGGTGGGGGGCCGCCCTATCCCGCCGGCATGTTGGTAGGAAGATGTGGGTCTAAGCAGCGGACTTTAATATGGTTGCACAGTTTGTGGTGCTGAGCAGGTCTTTAGTATGCAGGTTGGCCTTGTAGCCTGGGGAGGGGCAATGGTGGTGAGTTTTTGGAAGTGCTAGTAATGACACCTTGGGTGAATTGGGTGGAGTAGCGGTAGATGATCCAAGGAGACCATTGTGTGTGGTATCTTTCCACTGTGTCGTTTGCTATGGCTACTAGTTCTTCCATATGGTAAATCGTATCTACTTCCCGTAACCACTCTGCGACTGTCGGGGTGCATATAGATTTCCAGTATCTGGGAATCAGCAGCTTGGCAGCGTTGAGGAGATGTCTTACTATGGAGCGCTTGTAGCGTCTCATTGAGCCAGACGTGATGTGGAGTAGGCAACAAGCCGGTGTGAGATCTATATTGGTCTCTGTAATGTGCTTTATTATGTCCTTCACTTTGTTCCAGAATGGAGTGATGGCATCACAGGACCACCAAATGTATGTTAGTGAGCCCATGTCCTGCCCACAGCGCTAGCATAGGTCTGAGGATTGGGGGTACCATTTTTTCAGCTTGGTAGGTGTTAGGAAAAGAACAAATTTCTGGCTAAATCTGCCATTTCCGCGGTGGTGCGCACATTTGCGCGCGTGTGCGCGCTCCCGTGCGCGTTCGCGCGCTCCCGTGCGCGCCCGCGTGCGCGCGCGCGCACGTGCCGGAAAACGGCGCCAAATGGGCCTATTTAAGCCTGGAGACTTCCTGGACCAAGTGCTGCTCGCTCTACAGCGTTCCCGACCTGTACGCCTCAGCTCCGGATATCTGTTCCCGTGTTTGTCCTGCCTCCTGTTGACCCGGCTTGTCCTGACCTGCTGTCCGCTACCTGCACCGACCCCGGCTACCCACGACCATCCGATTGTCTGCTCCTTTGTACCTCTGCTGCCCGCCCGTTAACGAACCTTGCTTGGACTCTGACTACCCGTTTGCCTGATCCTCTTGTACCTTCCTGCCTGCCTGTTGCCAACCCAGCCTGTACGACCATCCATCTACTTGCACGCCTTCTGGAGCCTCACTACACCATCGGTGACCCTCCAGCCCTCGTGCCATCCCGCACTCTTGGGCCTCTGTCCCCACTACCAGGGGTCCTTGAATCGGGTGCGCAAGAGCGGTTGTTCCCTGCACAAGACAGACTCCACCGTCAGGTACGTGACAGTAGGAGTGGCGTACCAGTGCGTCAATAATTTCTAGGACATCTCCTGTGTGCATGTGCTAATAGAGCCTTTATGAGCAAAGATGTTTGCCCTCGACCATTGTTCATCTGAGAAATTTGTTTGTAGTGAGTTTTCCCAATATTGTCGTGTGCTGGAGGTGGAAGAGGTATTGGCACTTAGTAGTAGGGAGTACATCAGTGATGTAGATCTGTCTACAGGTTCGCCTGAAAGACAGATATTTTCAAACGGGGATAGAGGTCTGTGGAGGTCACGTTTGTTTAGTGTGGTGAGGTAGTTGTGTATCTGGCGATAAGTCCAAAAAGACAGTGGAGAATCCTGATCAAGTCGTGTGTTTATGGATTCGAGGGAGGTGATGCGGTTATTGTCAATGCAGTGTAGTGCCAGGAGTGGCGTTTTTTTCGTCTCTTGGCGGAATCCTACCCTTATCTAGCCCAGGTGTGAAGTTAGGGTTTGAGGCGATCGGCGTTAGTGGTCCGGGGCTGGAGGAAAGTGCCATAGCTTTATTCACTGCATGAAAGGCATCTAGGGTTGGCCCTATTGTGGGATTCGATTTGATGTTGCCCGGGAGTTTTTGAAATTGTGTCCAGGGGAGGAATCGCAGGGGTAGGGGAGAGCTATTGTTTTCCAGCTGAACCCAGTCTTTCTCTATCCCATGACAATTCCAGTCTATTATCCGCGCTAGATGGGCAGCGAGATAATAGAGCTTAAAGTTAGGTAAACTAATACACCCTTTATCCTTGGATCTGGATAGGATCTCAAGACTAATTCTTGGTTTGCGTCCCGCCCATGTGAAGGTTCTTATGAGGTTCGATAGCAATGTAAAGAAGCTTGTGGGTATTTTAATTGGGAGTGTGTGAAAGAAGTAGAGTATTTTGAGTAGTATGTTCATTTTTACAATTGCTGCCCGCCCAAACCAAGAAAACGGCTGTGACTGCCAGTATTTCAGGTCTGTTTGGATTTCAGCCAGTAGGGGTTTGAAGTTCGTTGCGTAAATGTTCAGAGTCGTGGGGGTCAGTCGTATACCCAAGTATTTTAGGGCTGACGCTTGCCACTTGAAAGTACAAGCAGCTTGGGCCTTCGTCAAGGAGGGCTTAGAGAGTGTCAGATTTGGGCGCCTCTGATTTGCTGTAATTAACTGCAAAGTTTGAAATGTAACTAAACAGTTTAAAGGTTTTAATTAGGTTGGGGATCGAGATGTGTGGCTTAGTTAGAAAAAACAGAAGGTCATCTGTGTAGGCCGCAATCTTGTATGTAGTGTCCCGTATTTGGAAGCCTGTGATGTCTGGGTTTTGTTTGACCATTCGTATGAGGGGTTCCAAAGTGAGTATAAAGAGCAGGGGTGAAAGAGGACACCCCTGTCTTGTGCCATTTTTAATATGAACCGTATCAGATAAGGTACCATTAACCTTAATCTTTGCCTACGGTTTCTGGTATAGGCCTGATATCCAGGACATCATATTGGGCTTCATACCGACATGTTTACATGTTACGAAGAGATAGTCCCATGCAACCCTATCGAAGGCCTTCACAGCGTCTGTGGACAGGAGAAGGCACACATTTACCTTTATATTGGTATGCAGAAAAGCATATGTGACAGAAGAGTTTTTTTATTATTTAAAGATGATTCTTTGTGCTGAGATTTATTTGTACCTGTATGACTCTCATTTGTAGTACAGTAACTAAGGAGTATTTTGGGGGTATGAAGACAGTGGCATATGTGTGCAGTGTATACAGCAAGTAGGTTCTGACTCTATTTAACCATGCTATTTAAAGATGAGCTCCAGGCTCCTTCAGAAAAAAATAAAAGTCAGCAGCTACAAATACTGTAGCTGCTGACTTTTAATTTTAGGACACTTACCTGTCCTGGAATGCAGCAGGGTCTTCACTCCAGCTGATTTTTAAATGGGCTCTCAGGTGCTGCCGCCGCCATTTCTTGTAAAACCAGCAGTGAATGTGACAGCACTGGATACTGCAAAATAAAGGCTGAATGGGATGTCGTATGATTCCATTGGGGGGGGGATAGAAGTGATGAGATTGCTTGGTTTTATCTATCCATCTAAGGATTAAGCCCCATCTACGGGCAGACATCTGAGCTTACAAGGCCTTGGCTGGGCATTAGCCACCAGCTTGTATAGCTTGCCATCTGGTAAGCATGTTTTTCGTAAGGTGGAGGTGAACTCTTGTGGATATATAAACTTAAAGAGACATTCATCTTTGTCAACAAACTGGTGTCTATATGAGAAACTCTTATTCCTCACAGACTCTGCACTTATATATTTTATGGTGTAATATTTTAGGGATATGAGGCAACCTCTTATGTTTTGTAATCACAATTGTTAGCACAGCTCTGTTTTCCTTTTTCGTTTAACCAGCCGGCTCCCTACTGCGCACGAACGAAGTGCACTGTGCTTTGTGAATGGGCCCGCAGTGGGGGAAGGAGGGGGGCCGGCCTAATTCTGGGTGACTTTGTCTCGGTGAAGTCACCCGGAAGTGGGAGCAGGTGCCTGTCAAAACCAGGTACCCGCTCCTCCCCTACCCCCAGAAAGGTGCCAAATGTGGCAGTGGAGGGGGGAGAGGAAGCAAACAAGCAGAGCTTTCCCTTTTGGTTAAGTCGCTTAAAGGCATGGTTAACCCTTTCGCTGCCAGGTCCATATGACAGCGGGGGGTTTTACATACATTGTGTGTATATCTAACAAGCAGACTCTTGCCTGTCAGGTGGAAGCACCACCCAATTGCTACCCAATGGCTCCGCTTGCCTATCTGTGGACCCAGAATCATCATAGCGGGTGCCTTTGAATATAGGGGAGGGAACAGAGCGGACTTACTTCCGCTCTCCTTCCCATCCTTGTTACTGACCCAGAATGCGATGAGTTTGACGTCACTTGCGGTTCCGCCTCTCAGTGTCCCTGGCCAGCATACCCAGAAAAAAATTAATAGCAATGCGATCTGCATTGCATTACATTCAGTGAAGCACAGGGGAGACATCCAGGATCTTGTAGACCAGGGGTAAGCAATTAGCGGACCTCCAACTGTTGCAAAACTACAAGTCCCATCATGCCTCTGCCTCTGGGTGTCATGCTTGTGGCTGTCAGAGTCAGAGTGCCTCATGGGACTTGTAGTTCTGCAACATCTGGAGGTCCGCTAATTGCATATCCCTGTTCTACACCCTGGATGTCTCATTAACCGGTTCCCGACCGGCTAGCGCATATTTACTGCGGCAATGTGGCGCTGTCTTGCGAATCGCCGTATATAATCGCTTTCATGCCCGCCGCACTCTGGAGGAGTGTGCCCGCGGCTCGGGCAGACCTGATGTCCATCGGCGAGCCGCGATGACCTGCCAGAGGGCAAGAATGGGGAACCGCTGATGTAAACACGGCGGTTCCCCGCTCTGTCAGTGGTGACATAAGAGATCTACTGATCCCTGTCACTGGGATCAGTTAGATCTCTTATGCCCCTGACAGTCCAGCCCCCTCACAGTTAGAACATGCCTAGGGAACACAGTTAACCCCTAGATCTCCCCCTGCAGGTTAACCCCTTCACTGCCAATGACATTTATACAGTAATCAGTGGTTATTTAAATTTCTGATCACTGTATAAATGTCAATGGTCCCAAAAAAGTGTCAAAAACGTCTGACATGTCCGCCCCAATATCAAAGTCCCGATAAAAATCGCAGATCGCCGCCATTACTAGTAAAAAAAAGAAAAATTGTAAAAACGCCAGAAATTAATTCTTATGGTTTGTAAACGCGACAACTTTTGCGCAAGCCAATCAATAAACGCCGATTGTGATTTTTTTTTTACCAAAATATGAGGAAGAATATAAATCGCCCAAAACCAATGAATAAATTTGTTTTTTTTATATCTTTTTTTTGGATTTGTATTTTAGCAAAAAGTAAGAAATATTATGTGATTAAAAAAAAAGCTAAGTAAAATAAAAAACTTGTTTTAATTGTAAAAAATTAAAGTTATACCCTAGCACATAAAAGCCACCCCAAAAATGTTTTGAGGCCCCCCCCCCCACATATAAGCACGTACGAATGTTTACACACAGTTCAGAGAGCCTACGCATGAAAGCACTGATTGCGAAACTCGTGTTACATATCGGCACAAATGCTAGAGCGAGTGCAATATTTCTAGCACCAGACCTCCTTCGTAAAGCTAAAGCGATGACCTAAAGGGGGCTTTTAAAGCATCATCTATGGAAAATATAGGGTAACGAAATTTGTCGCCATTTCATGCATGCAAATGAAAGGTTTGACATATTGGATATCTATTTACTTGGGGCAACTTCATCTTTTATATTTTATGAAAAAATCAGGTAATTAATTACATTTGTGTGCCCTAACAATAACTTTAGTGTATTTTTGTACTGAAATTGTATTCTCTAGGATATCTGATTTCAGAAAATATTTAATGTTTTAGGGGTTTATGTAATCTTTAGGCCTAAAATGATTATTTAAGCATGTGTGCAAAAAAAATAATAATGCAAAACCGCCCTGGCAGCGAAAGGGTTAAATAGAGTCAAAACCTACTTTCTGTATTCCCCGCACACATATGCCGCTGTCCTCATTTCTCCAAAATTCTCAGCCCAGTATTCACAGTGTGCACCACTTATAACCTTCCTCTTTTTCAAAGTTAGGAAGTGTGCTTTTAGTTTGGGTTATGTGACAGGTCCTCTTGGTGGCTAGTGCTGTACTAATATGGTAGACAATAGCCTGCAGCTTAAAATTTCCTACCCCACAACGGAATTTTCTTCTCTTACTAGTGGAGTTATGGGTAAATGATCGCTATTTTAAGCAAATGTGGCAAAACAATGCAGATATGAGAGTATGCAGCCAGGTAATGGATTGTCCAGTTAATTGTAAGAAATACCGCGCTAAAAATTAGATATAGATTAAATGCTGCAAATCAATTAGGAACCACCTAGTAACACATAATAAATAAAAAAGATTTGCGCAAATTTGATATGTTATGTTGGCACAAAATTCCACAATAAGTCCAGAAAAAAAATAATAATAAATGTCCATATACAGTCCTGCTCACCATTATTGGCACCCCTTCATGTTTTGCATAACTGAGTGAATGTCTTCAGAAATAAATGGAAATGTACCAAATTTATATCAGCAGGATCTTTGTACTTCCCCACGGTTATTACCACTCGTCCTGACATATACCTGTAAATAATAATAAAAAAAAGACCTGAATAACACCTTAAAACACGGTTGTATTGTATAGTTTAAACGCGTTTAGAAAAAATAAATAATACACAATGATCCACCAAGGATTAACTAAACGTCGTAAATTAGATATAGATTAAAAATCGCGCCATAAAGAATGTTAATTGACCTGTTAGGTAATGGACCGACGTATGAGAGTATAGACGTAACAAAACGGTGTAAACGAATTTTATCGCTAGTAAATGGGTATTGAGGTG
>BLSH010230219.1:969586-983289 GCA_018402905.1 Glandirana rugosa
CATCTAGGGCTGTAATAACTACCCTGTCTTAGTCTTAGATGGCGCCGAGACACTTCAGTCGACATATGCTATAAGTTTACAAGAAACGTGAAACTGAAAACGTCTTGACAGTTTTGTCAAAAAAAAGACGATTTGTGATCTTTTCGTCTCCGAGAGTTTTTGCTCAAAAGACGAAAAAACGATTTTCACCTTTTTACTGTATAATGAGGTTTCGTGTTACTGTGATCCGTGACTAGCTAACGATCGACTTTGAACTTCAATAGCTATCTCAAGTCCGTAACACTAGTAAAAAATGTGTCGTACAAATGGACCCCGATACCTCTTCCGATTCTCCAAGTGAATCGACGTGTGGGAGGGAGAGGGAGTATGACGTGAGTGGGGGTTTCGACTTCAACTTCCTGTGGATCACAACACGATCCACGGACTCCCCCGACCAACAGAATGTCACAAAGGGAGGTAGATGACAGTGGGTACGATGAGGGACTCCGTCGCAAGTGTGTTGTTTACCTACTCGAATGTGTGTAACTGTATACGCGCATTTCATAAAGTAAGGAAAAAATATGATTGTAGTACTCCGTAGGAATGAAATACTTTACGCGCATATGTCAATGTGTGTAAGCTCATCCATTTGTTGTGTGAACGCTGCCTCAGGGAGTAGCATGGGTGACAGTAGATGGAGGGAAACACTGTAAGACAACCAGCCCCCTCAGGCACCTAGCACAACACTAGGTGTCCTTCAACTTCAGCTTTGGGGGTGAGTGCAGTATGAGGGAGAGGGAGGGTGTGCAGCTAAGTGAACCTCTTAGCCTTCTCCATAGCCCCAGGTAAACATGCTGTGTAAAAAATGATCACAATGCCTGAACTCTATCGATAACTTCAAGTTTCAGCTAGCAATCGATCAGTGCCTAGTGTCATTGTGCTTTGGAGTAATATGTCATTTTTCCACTTTTAGCAAAAAAGCAGAAAACTGGTTTTTGAGAGCCTCTGCTTTTCTTGTGTTTAGCGGAAAAAAAACTGTTTTGACAGTTCTGCAAAAGTCAAAGTGCAAAGAACATTTGAATATCGTATACAGCTGACTTCACAGAGCCGCGGTAGATTCTGATTCTGTCCCATCAATAATGTCGGGATCTACTCAGATGCCTTATAGGCTGCTAGTTCAGCCTCACAGCACACCACTGAGATCCTGAGCCAGCCACTCCCGCCCCCTTCATAGCTCAATGCTCCAGTAAGCACTGGAGGGGCAAAGCACAGAACGGTGACTGACAGTCACTGCTCTCTGCTCAAAGCAGACCTGAGAACTAAGTGATCAGTGGTCATGTGATCACTCTGTTCTCGGTTTTAGATCTGGCAGCTTGCAGCATCGGACCAATGCTGCCTCCGGTAGGTAAATTTGTATGCTTATTTTTTTTTTATCTTCCCACACTTCTCCTTTCAGTACTTACCTTGCATGCTGCCTCATCATCTCCAAAAGCCTGCCCCTCCTGTTAGAGGGACTGCAAGCTGATGATATGACGCTGATTAGACCGACATTCACAGGCAGCCGGAGAGAAGTAGATAGGGCATGCATGCGTGGTGGCGCTTGGAATTATGGAGCATAAATATTTAACCACTTCCCATCCAGCGACATACCTGTACGTCACTGGTCTTATATGGGATGATGCATGTAGCTGGTGCATGAATGCTTTTAAGTGCATCTCTCCATAAAAGTACCTGTCGCATGCCTATTGCTGTCACAAACGTGTTAACATTCCTTGTGACAGCAATAAAAGTGATTGAAAAAAAAGAAAAAATTAAAGCAGCAGTGTAAAAAAGTAAAAAAAATAAATAAAATAAAAGTAATTAACCATTTTTAAAAAAAATTTAAAGTGCCCCTGTCCTCCCTGCAAAGGCAAGCAAGTGTGTCGATCTCCCACGCACACAAACAGTGAACGTTTTACACATGAGAGATATCACCATGAAGGTCTGATCTATTTACTCGGCATAACATCATCTTTTATATTTGACAAAAAAAATTGGGTTATCTACGTTTTTTTTGCATTAAAATGAAAAAAAGTGCATTTTTTCCCAAAAAAATTGCGTTTGAAAAATCGCTGTTCAAATACTGTGTGACATAAAAACTTGCAAAACCCAGCAATTTATTTTCTAGGGTCTCTGCTTTAAAAAAAAATATATATATATATGTTTGGGGGTTTAAAGTAATATTCTAGCAAAAAAATACTGATTTTAACACGTGAAAAAAAAAAAGTGGCAGAAAAGCACCGGTATAAAAAAACATCCGGATGGCCATTTTACTTTAAACCACAGTCATATGATGAGCCTGTTCTCTTCTTACTGTTACTTCCTGGGATCCTTCTTCAGGTATTTACATCACTGCTTGCTTAAAGATGTTGTAAACTCAAAGAAACATTACTGCCAGCCCCTCTGTTCTATCAAGCTATACTACACTGTGTAAACTTCTGTATAAAATGATGCCCCTAAATAGCTTTTTTCAGATCATTTCTGTTCGGTCGCTCTCCTCCCCCGATCTTAGGGCTACAGCAGGAGGGGCTGAGATCCCCCTCTGACATCAGCCAGGAGGTCACGTGACCGCTGTGCTGTCTGCTCAGCCCCTCCCACTGTAGTCCTTACATCAGGGGAGGAGAGCGGCCGGAGGTCACTTGACCGAACAGAAATGATCTGAAATAAGGTATTTAGAGGCATCATTTTATACAAACATTTACACTATGTAGTATAGCTTGGTAGAACAGAGGGGCTGGCAGTAATCCTTCTTTGACTTTATTTCCAGCTACTAATAGCGGCAGTAGGGCAGGGGTGGGGAAGAAATCGCTTGCACACATGAGCTGACAGGCAGGGATGGAAGAGGAGAGAGCAGGATGATGGAGGCACATAAATTGACCACGGTATTATATATCAGCAGCCATGATTACTGTGGTCAGTTTACATAGGGGGACACAGGAACAAGCAGGATCAACCAGTTTTTTACAACATAGAAAGGGACAGATTAGACAGCACACGCACTATGCTGTTTAACCTGCTATAAGAGAACAGGATCTCTTTTTTTCTCTTTAGGGTTACAACCTCTTTAATGTTGGTCCTCCTGTTGGTGGAGGCATCACTTCCAGTGACTGGATCCTCTCTCATAGGAAAACTCACGGTGGTTGTGAGGGGATCAGTGCATAAGACAATAATGAGCAGGGAAAAATGTCCCCAGGGCAGGATATTAGCTTTGTTCATAGAGGAAACTGTGACTTTGATCCATTACACTGCCTAGAAAGAGGTGTTTGGAATCAAGACTGAGGAATAAGGTAATGGATGCATAATGCGCTATTGAAATATCTTTTTTGCCTGGAGTTGGGCTTTAATTAAGCATTTATTGTCCTATGCTCAACTGGTTCACACAATTGTAATTATGATACAAATGTGAGTCTTTAGTACTATTGGAAGCTGTAACTCAGTTTTCAATGAACCTCTGAACTGCTTTAAAAATGGTCATGGCTCTATAGTACCCTTGGGTTGCAGAATAGCCTCTTCTGCTTTCCTACGTAAATGGAAACCTGGTTTAACTGTAAAACAAACTGTAAAACTTTAAAACAAATTAGTAAACTAATTTCATAGTACACTGTGCTGAAACTATGTTTTTAAAGCAATAAGACATGACTAAGTAAGCAATGCATCAGCTAGAAAGCTGTACGTGGATTGATGTATGATGACTGGAAATGCCCAAGGTATTGCACAATACATTCTCCAGCAGGTAGTAAAAGCAACACGAATACTTAAATTTATGCTGTGGTTTTTATGGCAGGCTGGGCTGTTTTTCCAATGAGAAGTTTACTCAGAGCCTGTTCACACAGAGGCAACTCAAGTCGCCTGACAAGTCGCGCTCCATGCATTGCAATGGAACCGTTCTAATAAGAGCGACTCAAGGCGCTCCGACTTAAGCCTCGTACACACGGGACGACGATCGTGTTCAACACGTCGTACTCACAACCGTTGCATGCAGAATCGTTCATCTGTGGCGGCACTTTCAACAGTTGAACGTACGACGGTCGTTCGTGGGAGTTGTATGTGCAGACTAGAAAACTTGGTCGTGTCAACAAGCTCGCATACGACCGTTGAGTCGTGTGTAGAGCAGCTGTGTTCAACAAAGTTGTATTGTGCTAAACACGCATGCGCCAAGTCCACTTTCAACTAACATGAAATTAGAAAGGAGCCCAAAAGGTGACGCTACTTCCTCATTATACGCTCGTTCGCGTCATCACGTTCGGCTGGCCGCAAGTTGTATGTACGACCGTCGTGTGCATGTCAGTAGGCTACATACGACCGTCAACGTACGATTCAACACGGTCGTGCGCACGATCGTCGTCCCGTGTGTACGAGCTATTAGTAAAAGGTTCCTGTACTACTTTGGGGGCGACTTCAGGCGACTTGCATTGACTTCTATTACAGAAGTCGCCCCTGAAGTCGGATCGCCCCTGTGTGAACTGGCTCTAAAGCTGACTTAAATAGGTTTCATTTCGTAACCTAAGGAGCACATTATGATGCAACAGAAAGATAAATAGTAGCGAGCATAAGCCATACCTTTCTCAATCTAGGTTTACATTAGTGCTGATGCAGAATCATGTGTTTTTCAGTACATTTTTGAAGTGTGTTTTTGCATGTTTGTTTGCTAGTTGTGTGTGTTTTTTTAAGCCTTTTTTTTTTTGTAGGAAACTGGTTATTAAACACAGAACTTTGCCAAAAGTGCACCAACAATAAATGTATTTGCAATTTTCGTGCGTTTTTCATGCTCTCCCATTAAACTCTTTGGAGCCAAAAACGCACTATGCTGCACCAAAAGAAGTACCAGCACCTTTTCAAACACACACAGCACCATGTCGCATTGATGTCAGCATGTACCATACAGAATATGATTTCCATTGATGTGCATTGCAGAATTACAGCAGACGCAGGAGAAATTGCGCTAATGTGAATGGGACCTTAAAGTGTTGCTAAACCCAGGACCCTGCATTCACTATATATGGTCTCCCACAGTAGACATGGAAATGCAATTATTTTACTAAATATAAACTGCTAAATACCTTTTCTCATCAGAAGTATATAGCAGTCATGTGACTTCTATCACTGTCCTGCCAAACATTGGTTAAGGCTTGTAGGAGGAGTTTTTATTCTCCTCTGACTGTTCTATGAGGCTTCAGGACCCATGACCCTCTGTCTGGCCTGTGTGATTGGCCCTGTGCCGATCACATGCACTCTCCCCCCAAAAAAAACCTCTCTAGCAATACACACCAAACTGAGCATGTGCAGAGTGCCCCCAAGGCTCTGTACTATCAGGAGATGTATTGGGGACTGTGGAAGAAGGGAAGGATCAGAGAAAACAGGATCAAACAGCCTTTTTACACAATGCAGAGGATTAACCCCTTAAGTCCCACAGTGAGTATAACAATTATTGTGTAATGGAAAACGACTTATGTTGTCAGTATGAATAAACTGCACAATCCGTCATAAGGATACAAAAGAAAATAGTATCATCTAAAGAAAAAGTTAACCTATAGCCATTTATCCATTTATTTGTATTGAATATGCAATATGTAACATGTGTATTGCAGTAAACATTTTCCATATGTAGACACTCCTGATACATGTTTACATTCATATGTGTGTGGGGTTGGGAGGGGGGTGCTCACATTTTTTGGAGGGTTCTAAGTGTTTGGGTTTAACTTCATTTTTTAAAATTTTTTCACTAAACTTTATTTTTTATCACATAGGGAGCCAAAAGTCCTCTACGTGATACAATTTTGTTGTGACAGGTTCTTTTCAATGAGACATCGGGGGTCTTTTAGACCTCTGATTTCTCATTTGCCCTCCACTGAAGCTTAGTTTTGGAGCGTTGAGAAGGTAGAGCCCTGTCAGGTTTATGTTACTGCAGAGGCGGCTCTAGGCTTTGTGAGGCCTTAGGCAAAACCTAGACATGAGGCCCTACTCACGCCCATAATGGGAAAAATAATTCAAGCGATAAAAAAAAAAATAACTTTATAAATTGCATAGATTAAGAGCTTTAAAGTGCTGGTGTCAGTGTCAAATTAGGCGGTTGCGAGGCCCCTGTGAGTGTGAGGCCTTAGGTGACCGCCTAATTTGCCTAATTAGAGAGCCGCCTCTGTGTTACTGTCTTGTTCCTGCTAGGGGTATTCACTCTTTCTATTTGTCCTGTTGACCAATTTCATTGGGAATGAAAGTGACGGAAAATCCAAATTTTTAGATTGTCACTAGTACAGGAATAGAGAAGAAATCTTCAAATAGGGACACTTATTGCAGTGACAACTTCTAATAAGGCTTTTCCATCACTTTGAAGAGATTTCCTCCCACTTCCTATTGGGCAGGAAGACTGCAAGCCAGGCCTTCTCGTCCAACATCAGTGCCTGTCCTCACAAATGTGTTTCTGGAAGAATGGTCAAACATTCCCATAGACACTCCTAATCCTTGTGGACAGCCTTCTCAGAAGAGTTGAAGCTGTTATAGCTGCAAAGGGTGGGCCAACTCAATATTGAACCCTACGGACTAAAGCCCCGTACAGACAGTACAACGGTTGTACAACAACGGTCGAACAACCAGCTTGTTGTACGATCATCTGACTGTAAAGCCTCATACACACGGTTCGATGATCCTATACAACAGTTCATAGGAACGACCGTTGTTTGCTAATCCGACCGTTAGTACGCGAGATTAGAACAGCCATCGCACAACGGTTGTACAACAGAAGTTGGATGAGCAAACTAGAAACTTTGGTTGTACAACAAGCGGTTGTACAACTGTTGTACCGTGTGTACAGAGAAGTTGGTACGTGCAAAACACGCATGCTCAGAAGTCAGGAACGCCCAGAAGTGTCCATTCTGGGAAACCTACGTTCCTAATTCACAAATCACATTCACCTGAACTTCCTTGTTATACGCTCGTAACTTGGTCCAAAGTTGGACATTTGGTTGTACAACCTTTGCACCCGTGTGTGCGAGGCTTTAGACTGGGATTCCATTAAAGTTCATGGGCGTGTAAAGGCAGGCTTCCTAATACTTTTGGTAATATAGTGTAGTTACAAGTGCTACTAGCACTGCATTTAAATATCATTTTAACCACTTGCCGACCGTCAACCGCAGGTTGACCGTGACAAAGTGGCTCGATATCGCAAACCGCCGTCATACGACGGCGGCTGCGATATCATGCACTGTGAGCGCGCCCGCGCCGCCGGAGGCACGCCCGCGTGCTCACTGTGTTCGGGGGGGGGGGACCAGGGAGCGGATGCGGCGGACTCGATCGCCGCCGGCTACCCGCGATGCCCCCCCGCACTGAAAGAACGGAGAACCCCTTCACTGCCAATGGCATTTACACAGTAATCAGTGCATTTTTATAGCACTGATCGCTGTATAAATGCCAATGGTCCCAAAAAAGTGTCAAAATGGTCCGACATGTCTGCCCCAATATCGCAGTACCGCTAAAAATCGCAGATCGCCACCATTACTAGTAAAAAATAAAAAAAAATAAAAACCCCAGAAATGAATTCTCATCATCCGTAAACGTGGCCACTTTTGCACAAACCAATCAATAAACGCCAATTGCGAATGGCCTCATGAAACAATGACAGCCCAGCACTTCTTCCGAGGGGGAGGCTTCTGAAGCAGTCAGAACTAGCTGAATCCTCTAACACGGGCTCCTTCTCCTTTTGGTCCTACATGCAGGCTAAACATTTCCTTGAGGAAAATCACGTAAGGTTCACTTCACCAGACCTCTCACCCTCCTGGAGTCACTATGCTCTCGTACATCTCCACAAAGTCATGTAATTGCAGCACTACACTCCTCCCTGTCTGCCACACCTGAGACGCTCCTACAATCTGAACAAGCTTACTGGAGTGGAATAGCGGGGAAGGGGTTGGAACAGGAGGACTGGGACCGCATCCACCTTTATGTACATAAAGGCTCCTTGAATGTTTCCACACAGGAAAATGGTTTATAAAATTAAAACACGGTGGTATAGAACCCCAGACCTAATACACAAATTTTGCCCCGCCGTCTCAGACAGTTGCTGGAGATGCGGCATGGACAAGGGAACATTCCTCCATATCTGGTGGGACTGTCCCCTCATATGCTCTTACTGGACAGAGGTCCATGAACTGGTTAAACAAATCTCAGGCCTCCCAATGGAATTCAGCCCGACACAATACCTGTTGCATCTATCCGCGATCCCCAAAAAAGCCTATTTTAAGTCGATAGCAATGCATATGGTCAACGCTGCAAGGATGTGTATCCCCGTGCATTGGCGGTCGGCATCACCCCCAACAATTGTAGAATGGATCCGCCGTACTAACAGAGTAGCAGAAATTGAAGAGTTGATACATATCTCGCAAGACAACATTCCCAAGTTCTCTAGAACCTGGGAACCCTGGCTGGCTTTCAGACTCTCACAAAAATACTCAGACCTGACCAATACCCCTTGACATATAGATTTATAATAACCCCTTTATATGGCCGGAACATGCCATCTCGCATTTATCCTACCCTATGTAGGCCACTAAGACCAAAAGAGAGCAGCTGGTTCCCCCTTCCCCAGGCCCATTCACACTACCCCTCACTATAAGCTTCCCATTCCTCCACCTGCGCCTTCCCCTCTCTATACCCCTCCCTTTCTCCTTTTCTCCCTCCCCCTATCTCTGGGCTCCTTCTCCTCCCCTCTCCATACTTCGCTTAGCCCACATTGTGCAAAAAACGAGCTCTCACTGAGAGCCAGATAACCCCCTACCCCTCCCCGGGCACACTAGCCCTCCTTAACTAAAGGGAATCCAACAGGGTAAGCGCCAAACCCTCAGACTACATGGAGCGCACCCATACTCAACTGTTGATGCGAAATTTTGGCCTTAGGCCAAAACTATCTAGATTGTATCAGTTTGACTAAAACTTAAACGATATTCATCGAAGTACTATTTGATTTGTTAATATTGTATCCTGTAACTGATTTCAAGGATTTGAAACCTATTGCTATTTACACTTTCTGTACTGTATGGAAAACTTATTTACGCTTCAATAAAACATGTTGTGAAACAAAAAAAATATATAAATAAACGCCAATTGCGATTTTTTTTATCACAAATATGAGGAAGAATATAAATCGGCCAAAACCGATGAAAAAAATTTTTTTTTGTATTTTTTTTTTTTGGATTTGTATTTTAGCAAAAAGTAAGAAATTTGGGTTTTTTTGCAAAATTGTCGCTCTTCTTTTGTTTATAGCGGCGATCAGAAATACCACCAAAAGAAAGCTCTATTTGTGGGAAAAAAAGGACGCAAATTTTGTTTGGGTACAACATCGCACGACCGCGCAATTGTCAGTTAAAGTGACGCAGCGCCGAATCGCAAAAAGTGCTCTGGTCCTAAAGTGTGAAATCCTTCCGGGGCTGAAGTGATTAATGTTAAGCAAGTGGGGTGCATAGAACAAACAAAGGCAACATAAAGGTTAAAATACAGAGGTAAAATACATACACACACACTTGAATTATATAACCTGACAAAATAGGATTACTTAGAGCATACTTTTCATAAGGGAAATATAGGGGCTGCCACTGTTGACTTTCTTATGAAAATACTGGCTCTCTGGCTGTTATCCTGACCCACTGGTTATACTACTTTCTCACCTATGTGGAATAAGTATGCAGAAAAATTGAAGTCAGAGTATAGCCAAAAGTCCTCATTTCCATGCTTGTTCCAGGCCAGTGGCTCAAAAATGTGTGACCATTAGGAGCCCTTGCCAATAGCCGTCTTATTGCTTGTCTTTCTCTCAGGTTTTCTTTAAGTTTATAAACTCTGACACTGGACTTTCCACTGTGGTTTTACAATCCAGAATGGCAGTAGTAAATTCATAAACTCAGATCATTGACATCAACAGTAAATTAGTAGAGGCTGGGATTATTGTGCTGTTCAAAGTAGAATACTTGGCCACAGTCAGATGTAAATACATGTCCAATGCTTCCAGGACTTCTCATTTTTTAGCAGACTTTTGCATGTATGTAGTTGAGGTAATAAAAAAAGAGAATTAGGTGCAAAGTGCACTTACCCCTACAAACCCATAATCAGTTAGGTCAAAGCCATGTGAATATTGATTGTTATGGTGTGTTTTGTGGATTGCTTATGCTCACTGTGCCCTAGAGCTCTGTTTGCACCAAACAGCATGGTTTAACATGTGCGTTTCCTAGATGCATAGGGGTGCCATGCACCAGTGTGATTGAAGCCTAAATTGGTATTTCAGTTTTGGTAGATGCTGCAGAGTTAAAACAACCTTACAATTTCTTCTATATCTCTGTTTTCAGTTTTTGGGTTTGCACATCTGCTGTAACCATTATGAGAGTGATAGTCCCATTATCACCATTATTTCTGTTATATTATGTAAAATGCAACAGGAGGTGCTGGGACACACAAAAAGGACGGGAACACCCAATGCTCCCACATGGACAGGAACAGAGCAGAAATGATGACAGGGAGTCCTCACTGTTGGAGTATTCAAGACTAGAGTTGAGCGAACACCTGGACGTTCGGGTTCTGCGGGTCCGTCCGAACTTTGGGAAAAAGTCTGGGTTCGGCATCCAAACGTTGCCCGAACATTATCCCGGACCCAGAACCCCATTGAAGTCAATAGGTACCGGAACTTTTAGGCACAAAAATGGCTGGAACAAAGTCCTGGCAAGTGCTAGAGGGCTGCAAAAGGAAGTAAAATGGGAGTAAGAGTGGGGCAAGTGCCCTTCCAAAAAAATGGGGATAGGGAAAATAAATTAAAATCAAATAAACTACGAGATGATTTTTGAACAATAATGTGTCACTTACAGCTGCAGCTAAAACCTCTCCCTTTAGAACTAGGAGATGATTTTTGAACAATAATCCCTCTACCTAGTGCAGTCAGATCGCTCAAAGCAGCAGTATGTGACATCTCAAATTACTCCCACAATCTGAGCGTTGTGAACGATCGTTGTGTTAGGCAGGGTTTGATCTGCACTGTGTCACTCAAAGCAGCAGTATGTGAAATTTCAAATTACTCCAACAATCTGATCGTTGTGTACGATCGTAACGATCGTTGTGTTAGGCAGAGTTTGATCTGCAATCTGCAACTCAAAGCAGCAATATTTGAAATCTCAAATTCCTCCAACAATCTGATCGTTGAGCACGATCGTTGCGATTGTTGTTTTATGCAGAGTTTGATCTGCAACTCAAAGCAGCGATATGTGAAATCTCAAATTTCTGCTATCTGTCCTCAGAGCAACAGCACAGCAATAGTAAGCTATCTCAGGATGCAGGATCAGATGTTGTTAAAATGTCTCTAATCTCTCCCTGACGCCGTCAGCTTCCTCTCCCTACAGCTAACCCAAGAGCATGTGACTGCAGCATCAAGTGACTCCAGCTTATAAAGAGGCTGGGTCACATGATGCACTGGCCAATCACAGCCATGCCATTAGTAGGCATGGCTGTGATGGCTTCTAAGGGCAAACCAGTGAAACGCTTGTTGATTGGCTGCCCTGCAGCTTCTCAACACGTGGAGTAAAATACCAGAACCCCGGACCCGAACCCGAACGTTTTTTGAAATGTCCGTGTTCGGGTCTGGGCCCCGGACACCCGAAAGTTCGGTACGGACCCGAACGTTACAGTCCGGGTTCGCTCAACACTATTCAAGACATACTATATAAGAATATGTGGGCTATCTCAGCCCACTAATCCTCATAACTAAAATATCACTCTTGGGTGGAGCAATCCTTTATAATAGAAGAGATGGGCTAGCTTGGCCTACCAACCTCCATTTATTCCTTTATTGCTAAAATATTATCGAGGACTGATCCTTTAAGTATCAAACAAAAAGAAATGGTAGTGCATGATCCTCATTAGAATGATAAAGTAAGTTATTCCATAAAAACAAATCGTACACTTACATCTTAAAATCTTGGTAATTAGCATGGGTGTAAGATGGAACCCCCACAGGGTTGTCCGCAGTGTGATGGATGAAGAAACCATAAGGCTGTAAAGCCTCGTACACACGGGACGACGATCGCACGTACAATCGTCGCAAATCGTATGTTGGCTGTTGTATGTAGCATACTGACTGCACTACACGATCGTACGAGCACAGAAAGAACGTTCAGGTGCATGTAATTAGCATCCGGCCATTCCTGACTTTGGAGCATGCGTGTTTTGCACAATACAACTTTGTTGTACCAACTGCTCTGTACACACGACACAACGGTCGTATGAGAGCTTGTTGGTACGACCAAGTTTTCTAGTCTGCTCATACAACTCCCTTGTACAACCGTCGTATGTTCGACTGTTCAAATCGCGCATACGAACGATCGATTTCGCATACAACGGTCGTGAGTACGACCTGTTATATACAACCGTCGAACCGTGTGTACGGGGCTTTAGTGCATGAACCTGTCCTATCCCTCTAACCGGCTACAGGGAGATCAGCTGTCAGAAAGTCCGCCAATCCTCGGCATTCTGCACAGCTGTCATGATCTGATCTCCCTGTAGCCGGCAAGGGGGATAGGACAGGTTCATACACTAACAGCCTTATGGTTTCTTCATCCATCACACTGCGGACAACCCTGTGGTGGTTCCATCTTCCATCCATGCTGATTACCGCTCTGTGTTTTTATATGTATGATCCTTTAAGTATGCCCAAAGATGATTATGAGCTCATATGATTGCTAAGAATATGTCATCCTATGTATACTGTAAGGTATGTAGTTTGGCATTATTTATATAGAATTATAGATAATTATTATTATAAATTATGTGTATTTAATAGCAATTATTATTAATGGGCTAATGGGCTAACTTGGACCACATATAACTAAATAGATCTTTGGGGCGGAAATATCATTAAATAAGCCTGAAGATGTTTATGGGCTCATATAATTCCTATGTATTTGTCATACTGCTTATACTGTATATAAGATAAGTAGTTTGGCATGATGTGCATACAATTGTATAAAATATATGTGTGCGTGTGTGCTTGGGGGGGGGGGGGGTTAAAAAGATTGTGTAATGTAGTTATGATAAAGGCTACACTTATGCAATGCGATTTTACTGCAATTTTACCGCGATTTTGGATCAATGCGACTTTGGTCCCACTTTGTTGCAACTTTGGCACAATGAAAACATATTGCAAAGTCGTACAGAAATAGTACAGAAATCGCATCTATATTATTCATGTGCGATTTGCATGCGACTTTGAGGGTTTAACCACTTGACAACTGGGCACTTAAACCCCCTTCCTAACCAGACCAATTTTCAGCTTTCAGTGCTCTCACACTTTGAATGACAATTACTCAGTCATACTACACTGCACTTTTTTTCCTGCTTTTAAAGTAAACCCATGTCACATCATACTGACTCATTAACAGTAAGTTTCACACTCTCGTGACTTTCGACTTTTAACCAGACCAATCCTTCCCCCAAATTCACGGGTCAACAGTTCACCAATTTGGGAGTTTCAGCGTACGTTTAGCGTGTACTTATTATATCTACGCTAAAGACATGATAAAGACATGCTGAAACGTTATACAAAAGTAACACGGTTTCAACGTTGTTTCACCCTGGTTTCAGCGTAACTAGGTTTTAGCGCCATTTTAACGTCATTTTAGCGTAACGTATTCACATCGGAAATAGTATTGATGTAATGTGTTAGA
>BLSH010230219.1:991634-1006384 GCA_018402905.1 Glandirana rugosa
CATTTCTATAAATAGGAGTGATGACAGGAGGGGGGAATACCCCAGATGAAGGCCGTATTGAGCCGAAACGCGTTGGGTTCCAAACTCCTCCTGTCATACCGGTTTTTATTCGAGAGCTCTTTTTATATACACATTTTGTGAGTATTTGTAATCCCCTTTTCAAATAAAGCTATATTTCAAGACAGTATTACACTATTGTGGTCCCCCCATTCTTCTTTCCAACCATTTATGGCGAGTGACTGAACTCCCGGAGAGGTGCTATCCTGGATGACTCTGGAGACACCGCAAAACGGATGATTCTGGCGTATAGTGGACTAAGGATCCGGGTCCCGTCTCTTCCCAGCACGGATGATCAGATGACACCAGAGTAACCCCACTCACTGTGGAATAAACCCCCGCTTTCTACTCACCTTGGTCTGGTAAGCGTACACCCATTACTTGATCTTTGGAGTTTTATTGGTGCCTTACCTGTTTGACAAGATGGGATCTGTGTGAAATACCCTTTGGACTCATATTTTCATCCCTATGCAGAGCATATACCACATGAACTAATTTTTGAAACTCGCACAAACTGTTTATACTTTATCCATATATTTTATTGTTTTCTATTTGCTCAGTCTTATTTATTTGGGGCGCTGCAATATATTTATATTGATATTTATGTGCACAATTTGATCAGTTGTTTTTTGCTGGCTGCCCCCCATCATTTAATTCAGTTCTTATCACTATATAATTTTTATACTATATTTTTTATCTTATATCTTTTATCCTTTATAATTCACTTATCTTCAGATTTTTATGTGCGCGGGCTTTTCTCTATTGTTTTAAACAAGTCACTGGTGTCGGTGAGTGACACACCCTGGGAAGCTGGAGGAGAGGCATGCTGGAGCAGATTGGGGTGAGAGACAGTCTGGGAAGGATGCAGAAGCCAGCATGGGACTCATCACTGTGGCAGTGGAGAAGGCCGTTGCAGCTAGGAGGGCTGGCAGGGCTTGGAAGAGGATGGGCTGGGAGTAGGCGTCCATCATGCCAGCTAGCACATTAGTGCTTTGCTACACTCTGGGGACCAACTGTCCCTGCCTGTAATGGGCGGTCCGGAGGTCCTGCTAACAGTACAGCAGGCCTCACCATGTGGCTAGCTAGGCCGGGACCAAGTTTGTTCAGGAGAGAGGAACAGGAGTCTAAGAAGCAAGTGTATGCTGGAGGAAGAGAAAGGAGTGTATATATGTGATGGAATCGATTCTTTGGGCATTCCATAACTTTCCAATCCCTATCCAAGTTCAATCCCCTAATAAATAAAACAAAACAAAATTACCGGTCTGTTCCGTGACTCCGGATATGTGATGGATGTGATTGAGGGCAGTGTGAAGGGTGGAACACCTATAATCAGCAACCCCCAAGGAGGCAATGGCTACTTCTAGGTGGATGCAGCATCGGTCCGATGCTGCATCTGTCCCCCGGCGCCTCTACACTGAGAACCGAGCGATCGAACACTGCCTATCGCTTGGTTCTGACAGCTTTCCGGGCAGAGAGCTGCTGACTTTCAATCAGCAGCTCTCCGCTCTGCTCCTCTTCGCTCACTGGAGCGCTGAGCTGTGGAGGGGGCGGAGCAGCCATCTCAGGCACTCAGCAGTTCACTGAAAGGCTGAGCAGGGTGTCAGTCCAGGCACCTGGCAGATCCCGAGTACCATTGTCGTGATGACGCGGTGCCTGGACTGATTTCTGCAATGTCAGCAGAGAGTGGACTTCAGCCTGCTCTCTGCTGAAAACGGGTCACAGGAGTGAAAAACGAATTGCACTCCTGTGATCCATAGGAGAAGCCCAGCCAAATGAGCTTTGACTATACTTCTCCTTTAAAGTTTATGTGAACCACACCTTGTAAAACAGCCCATTTAATTTAAAATAGAAATGCAAGAACTTTCTGTATGTATAAAAAAATATAAATACCTCTTTCTTTTCTTATATGTGATCACATTTTCTCAGCTGCAAAGGAGTTTAGGGAGCTGCAGGGGTGTGTTAGCAGGAGGCATTGAAACAACAGCACACTGATCTTCCCAGAAATGAGCTGTGCAGGGCGGCATGTCCGCACAAGTCTGATCGTTCGTGGACAGGCAGGCTGTGATCCCTGCACAGCCAGAAAACTGACCACACTGAAATGTATGTGCTCTTATGCCTAGTATGGTTTAAAATTTTTAAACTAGGAAAGTTTAAAATAGGAAAGCAGGGGGACTGCCAGGATCACCATGTATTGCACATAAGGGAAGCAATACAAAGAGAAGAAGATACTTTTTAACACAAGTGCATCCTACAACAGACAAACATATCAGGGATATGAAATGTTGGGTAACATACACTTTATCCTTCTCATGTCTGGTACCAACAGACACTCAGAGACTCCTTCCTGATTCTCAAAGTCCTTTAGCATTTGAGGATGGGGATGTAGAACACGATCCGCTCCTCGCCAGACTCTTGTGTCCTCCCTGGACACCTACAGTACAATAATACTTGATCACCACTGTATTCACTTCACCATATAAGGTAACATTACAGGAAACCACTGCTTTATCATTACTGCAAGGCCTTGCTCTCATGAATCTCCAGGCCAGGTCCATACACTGACTCTGCAAAACAGCAGTTTCCAATATGGATACAATGCCACGAGGTGAAAGGCATAAAGCTCACCTTTCCTCCCACCAAACAGGGTCGTCACTGGCCACATGCACCTGCTTCTGCTCAGTCTAGCCACGGTTTATTATGTCCCAACCTTGAAGGTTAAAATGTGCGTGCCAAATGTACTTAACCACAAGAGTAGAACCCGGTACAAATGTCCTGCAGCAGCACAACCCTGTCCAGCCCTGAGGGTTGAATGGCTTAACCCCCAGGTTCTTCTGATACACTTATTCCATAATAGACACTTCTGTTAGCCAAAGTGTTATGTATTTAGTGTGTTATACTGTTCTCCATCCAGTAGGAGGCCATAATGAGGTAAACATTTCTTCTGAAATCAAGGAATATGCACACCATGAATCTACTTCCATTTTGCATGGAACATCTTGTAACACAATCTCGGTGTAAATCTTCAGACCTGATGAAGTGTTTTCCACTTTATACACATAGTAATTTGTATAAACACCTGTAGAGGTTCCATCATTTGCGACAATTGGCGCATTAATGGAGTGTGTTACTGTTGGTATTGTATTCACATTTGTAGACTGATCTTTAGTCTGACAGACTGTCTGTATGTGCACGTGTGACAAACTGCATTTCTAAAACTACAAGAATTATGCCTGTTTCCCGCCGCAGTTGTAACACTTCCCTGTAAATGGAACTGCAACATCAGTGTGTGGTGGAAAGTCCTTTGATTTAACCTTTGACGTTCGATTTATATCCGGTGAATTATCTTTGCAGGAGGCAGATTCATTTCTTATGAATGAAGGTGTGCAGCCTCAAATGCGAGCACTTCCTCTTGTGCAGTAATAAAAAGTTAAGTTCTGTTTGGCTAGAAGTCTCCTCTGCAGTGCTTCATCTTGTACTCCACACACTAGCCTGTCCCTTAGCAAGGATTTTAAACTGGCACCAAAATTGCAATTTTCAGATAGCTTGCGCAGTTCTTCAATATATTCTGCAATGCTCTCGTCCGGTTGTTGGTTTCGTCTGTTGAAATGGAAACGCCTCACTGTTTCAGATGCAGTGGGTGGAAAATGATTTTTTAACAGTGCCAGTATGTCCTCATATGAGCAGTCTTTTGGTTTAGCTGGAGATATCAGCGAGCGGTCAATATCAAAAGTCTGTGATCCAATAACACTCAGTAACATAGCTCTTTTCTGCACAGCATCGGCCACCGTATTAGCTTCCAGGAAAAACTGTAACCTGTCAGCATAAGAGTCCCATGAGGATGGATTAGCCACATCAAATTCATCCATGTGTCCCAGAGAAGCCATGCTGGTGATGTTTATAGATGTGCTCTAAAAAACACAAGTTCCGATTCTTCACTCAAGCTGATTACCTGTGTTTTCTGCAGTGTCCATTCACTGAAATCCCATCCTCGTCGCCAGTTTAATGTATTTGAAATGTATTTGCACCATAGACATGGACAGGCATTACAGGCATTACAGGACTTCTTTACTCAATGTAATATCATACATACAGGATACAGGAACAGGAAAAAAGGATACAATAGATGTCTAAAGATATATAGCTCTACCAAGAACAATAGAGAAGTGAACATATGTTACAATGCTTCCCCCTACTGGATGGAGAACAGTATAACAACTAAATACATAGCACAAAGACACTTACAACATCTTTGCTTGGATACGATTTTAGTGATGAACTTGAGAATTACAGGTACATCTCACAACACTCTTCACATAAATGTACAGTTGCCTCACATAAGGTAGAACTGGCAACAAAACACCGTCTCCAATGGTTTCACTCAGGAAAAAGGTACATAGAGAGCATAGTGCTGCCCATACCTGAGATGGATAGAGACCATAGCAACCAAAGTCCATAGTAAGTGGAGTCCCAGAAGATGGGAGGGGTAGTGACAGTAGAGAAGGAATCACACAGCAGCCTCTCATGGGACAACAATCCCCGCCTTGTCCTCTGTAGATGTACATAGACCCCAGAACAGACCATGTGCAGAGGAAGAAGTCACACACAACCTGACCTCTGTTGCAATCAGCCAGAATATTTAAAATAGCATGGTACCAACATATTTACAGTAACTCTGGCATAATGTAACAAAATGAAAACACACCATAGGCACCTGCCTACATGTGGGCTGAACAAGAGAAAATAAATTGATTTCCTTATCCATGCAAACAGAGCCGATAGAAGAATCTCTACCGCCAACTATTGTATTCAGTAGCTGTGGTACCTGCGGCTGTCCGCATATATGGCGCCGTCGAACAGTGAATGGCGATAGCTGCGTCAATTTTATCGTTTTTTGGCCAGATGAGTGGTATTTGCATTTAAATTTCATCTGATTCAGCAGAAATGGGCCAAAATTCTGGTTGTCCATGGCCAGCTTAAAGCGGTAATAAACCCAAAACCAAAAATGTAATTAAGGTGTCCGTTTATGAAACTGTGATCAGCTGTGTTCCCAAGGATCACAGCTCATTTTCGGTTTATGAAACAACGATGATCGGGGGAGAACACATTCACTGACACAGAAACGGCCAGTTTATGAAGCTGCGATCTCCGCACTTCACTGGCGATCTCGGTCAGAATTCACCCTCCCCGATTCACCAGCTCAGAGGTGGTGAACCGGGGGACTGAAGAGGGAATCCCGGGGAAGGAGGAAGATTATAGACTTCCTCCTGCCTCTTTCAGACCCCCCAACACAGTAGCCATGTCCCCCTGCCCTGTATATGTGTATATATACACATACATGTATATGATGTATGTATATATATACGTATATATAATGTATGTGTGTATGTGTTTTATATAGTGTAGGGGGGCTAATAATTTTATCAACGAGGTGGGCGGTCTCCTCCAAGAATGTCCATTACTGAGCAGTGATAATTTATCACTGCTTAATAAACCAACATCTCTGTGTTTCTGTGAATTTCTGGTGCTGTAATCTCGTTATGTCTCACGAGATCACAGTATCAGGGGGTGTTCTCTGCTGTTTGAGCCGTTTGTAGATCACTTCACTTCGCTAGAGGTGAAGCGATCTACACAGGTTCATAAACTGACACCCAGAGGAGAATGATCTCCACTGTGAATGCCGGAGAACGAAGCAGTGGATTTTTTACACTGCTTCATAAACGGACACCATATTGCAGCTTACCGATCCTTAGATGTGGTGGCTGCATTCGTTTTCCTTTTTAGGCTTTTTTCCCCTGGTGATCTGGACAGTAACACACCTCCTGTATTATACAGACACCACTCTGGGTGAAGGAGCACAGGGGGCAGATGTGGACAGAAGCGTTGTCACTCTCGGAGGAGGGCAGTATTAGATGTACTATGCTATTTAAATACACTAACAAATTGAAGCTGAAGTCTAGCTAATACTTTATAATCAGTTACAACAGTTTTGTCCATTTGGGATAAGTGTTTTACATAAAACGATCATTGTAAGCAACCCATTAGTGGTAAATGGTTTGTCTTATTCCTGAAACTGCAAGAGAGCTATTCTGCTGAAAAACAACAGACTTACTGGCTGGATCACCAGCTGAAAATAGAAGAAAGAAAGCCTATAAAAGGGAAACAAATACAGTCATCACTTCTATGGATTGGTAAGCTGCAATATAAATGTTTGCTTTTGGGTTTAACCACTTAAAGACTGCCCGCTGCATATATACTGTGGCAGGGCAGTTCTATTGTGCGAAACAATGTACCTGTATGTTGTTTCATGCAATAGATACTGTGAGCGCGCGCACCCGCAGCACGGAAGGGGGCCAATCCGTGGGTCCAGCGGTCCCAATGTCCGCCCGCCACCCGCAGTCACTCCACAGAGAGGCAGAACGGGGATCTGCCTATGTAAACAAGGCAGATCCCCCTTTTGACAGGGGAGAACATGGACATCTTCTGTTCCTAGTACTCAGGAACAACGATCACTGTGTTCTTCCTGTCAGTCCATCCCCCACACAGTAAGAAAACACACTGAGGGAACACACTTAACCCTTTGATCGCAGCTGATGTTAACCCCTTCTCTGCCAGTGTCATTTATACAGTGACAGTGCATTTTTTTTAGCATGATCACTGTACTGGTGTCACTGGTTCCCAAAAAGTGTCACTTGGGATCAGATTTGTCCGCCGCAATGTCGCAGTCCCGGTAAAAATCGCTGATCGCCGCCATTACCAGTAAAAACAATAAAAAAATGTAAAGTCCATAAATCTATCCCATAGTTTGTACTGTAGATGCTTTAACTTTTGAGCAAACCAATCAGTATACACTTATTGGGATTTTTTTTTTACCAAAAATATGTAGCAGAATACATATTGGCCTAAATTGATGAAGAAATATTACAATTTTTTTGGATATGTATTATAGCAGAAAGTAAAAAATATAGTTTTTTTTCAAAATTGTCGGTCTTTTTTTGTGCACAAAAAATAAAAACCGCAGAGGTGATCAGATTCCACCAAAAGAAAGCTCTATTTGTGAGAAAAAAAGGACATCAATTCTACTTGGGTACAATGTCGCACGCCAGTGCAATTGTCAGTTAATTTAATGCAGTGCTGTATCGCAAAGAAATGGCCTGGTCATTAAGGGGGTAAAACCTTCCAGGCTGAAGTGATTAAGAAGTACATTTTTAGTAGTGTAAAACCTCTGTTATTGCAAATAAAGAAAGTTTATTAGTTATGAATTCGTCATTAGAGCAGTTGCTGCTCATAGCATATTACTATATGAGGAAGTTCCACGCAGAATACAGGTGACTGTAAACATCTTGAGTTTACAATACGTAATCATAGGTTTGTGATATCGGCTCTTTTATGAGATCCCATGCAATGACTCACTATTTATTTTTTCGATGGAGTTTCCTTAGGTTGTAAGTCTATTTGCATCCATTTTCTAAGCAGACTTTTCTTAAAGAGAACCAGTCACAGTTGGCCATGTGCAAGAATTTGAATATTCTGTCTCAAGGTATATTCTACTGTACAGGCTCAGTTATGATTTTGTGAATCAGGGGTCAGAGGTCACTGAAAGTCTGACAATTGTTGTCCTGTCTGACCTAACACACTGGGGTTGATTTACTAAAGGAGTAGAAAATGTTCACTTAGCCCAGTGAATGTTCACTTTAAATACCCAGTCGTGTGCAGAGTTAAAAATAACAGGATATTGCCTTTCACATGATTAATAAGGGAGCAAATGCAACACTTTCAATAGTAGGTCTGCACTAATCTGAATACTTAGATACGTGTATTCTAAGATTTTGATATAAGCCCATTGTGGTTCTCATTAAAGTTGAACGGCGGGATAGGCAAATTTTGTCAAAATCAGTGGCTCTCAACATCAGGGTTTAATGTCTCCCAAAAAAATTAATTGGTTACGGTTCTCTGTGTATTTTCAATTCCCATTTTATTGTAATGTAAAGTCCCTGGAGCAGTTATTGTAGAGTGACCTGTCCCATGAATGAAAAAGAGATATACCTGTGCTCAGATCCCAATAGCTTGTACATGTAATGAACTACCAGGTGCTAAAGGGGTGTGACCACTTGTCTTTAAGCCCCAGGTTGGCATGGTGTCCACCGTGGCACTTGTAGTGGCAAGGCAGTGTAGGACTGGCCAGAAGAGGGATTACTTGGATGGAGTTGGTCAGCTTAAACATGTATTGCAATATATGTGAAGGAAATATCCCTGTTTTACATTGCATAGTTTGCTGTGAAGGGTGTAGCAGTGTGCAGAGGGTTCATTTAGCATTTGCACTGTCCCATGAATGCACACACCAATCAAAATAGATGCAAACGTGCAACAAACTATTTCAAACCGGGTATCGATAAAAGAAAAGCGATCACTAGGGCAACCATAGGCGTGCCCAGGGGCTGTGCCAGGTGTGCCTGTGCACACCCTAATCACTCTAAGCACATTAGCATTACTGCTCTGTGTGCCGATGGAGAGATGGGAAATATCTCTCTCTGACCAGTTCCGCCAGAGCTACTGTACTTCTCTTTCACTGAACCTGCTCTGCTATAAGAGTGTGTGTGTCTGTGTGTGTATGTATGTATATAAATATACTGTTAATGTGTGTTTGAGCTTTGGGGTGCACACCCTACTGCAATAGCCTGCCCATGCCTATAAGGGCAACACTGAACCTGGCAGACAGCAGAGAAATGTTTTCAGGATGAGGGCAGTGTACAGCTCCAGCAATATGTAGCACCCTCCTAGTTAGGTGCTAGGATTAGAGAAATTTAGTTATGGTTCACTGTATCCAGTCGAGCTGCAGTTTGTTGTTAGGCAAATTTAGTTCTGGCTCACTGTAATCGTTGTGGCTGTATTTGATTATTCTGGTCTGTTCAGTGTTCCACTTGCTTCAGGTTTGATTGCTCTCTCTGCTTTCTGGAGAACCTTGGTTGTTCTGGAACATATGTGTGGAGCAAGGCAAATGGGCAGCATGAATATTTATACAGCCCTGGTCAATCCCTGGGAGGGTGGTCCAGATGGGTGCTGGGAGTCACGGAAGTGACGTCAACCGACTCCTCCCTTCCTATATTTATAAATATAAGTACTATTATTATCCACAGAGATGGCATACAGCTATAAATATAGGAACAAAACCCACCGACTCCACCCTTGATGAAATTATGTGCGTTCTGACGCAACGCGTCAGAGGAGTCCAGTGACGTCAGTTCCATGTCACGGCCGGACCAGAAGTACCATAGAGGAAAGTTCTTCGTACACTGCATTTTTACTTATCTGAAATGAGAATGGAAATATTTGTTTAGTTTTGGATATATTCATTATGGTACTAATTTTGTTTCGCTTTGGGATTAATTTAGTGTAATTTCGGAATTCATTTATTTTTGTTTCGTTTTTTGTTAAATCTTGTTTCCTTTATTAATTTTCTAACTAATTCCAAATTTTTGGAACAATTCGAATTCAGATCACACGGGACCCCACGCAGTTTTTTTCGGAATTTTCTATTGCTGGCATTGTTTTGTTTACATTTCAGCTGTCAGTCCGGAAGCCCACGGACAGCTGATGAGTCATCGGTTGTTAAGGATGCGGTGGCCAGCTTCCCGGCCGGCTGCTTAACAACCAGCTATTCTTCACAATGAATTCTCATCGGTCAATCACTTTTTGACGGATCTGAATTCTAATTGTTCCGAAAATTTGGAATTCATTAGAAAATGAATAAACAAAACAAATTTTAAAGAATTTCAACAAAATTTGTTACTATTCATTACTATTTCATTTGGAGATTTGGATACATCCGACCGGGGCCCTTCCCACTGATCTTAGGGCCCTTTACACCCATTGTGGGGTCCTTTATTATGGTCCCGTACTGGGCCACTTTTTGCTGTCTTGGGGTCCCTCCACAGTGGAGGAACGCTAGAGCCCAGTCGCAAGTGCGGGATCCAGGAGTGCAGGCTATCCAGACATACAGGGGGGCTGCAAGAGCCCCCTGGAGCTTGGGGCCAGGTTGAAATGGCGACCCCTGCGACCTCTGTACGTACACCCCTGGCTCCAACAGCTAAAGTCGAAATGTCAGAGCAGACAGGAAACCAGGGCTCGGTAGGAGGAAGACTGCAGCTCGGTGGCATGATTCTTCCTTGAATCTTGGTATGCTTTGTTTATTTCTTCCACATCTGTGCCATAATCCATTGTGCAATGTTGTCTCTATACTGGAGTTTCATTTGATCAAGACCAGTCACTCCTGCTCTCTCATCTTGTGCAGGGTGACTGGTCTTGTCTCTGCCCCCTTTTATAATTATCTGCAGTTTTTAGTGGATGGAGCCTGCTGGGTCCCTCCCACAGCTCTGCTCTCCGCGCAGGCTATGTACAGCACAGTGATGATGTCACTGATATATTTACAAGGTTATATCTGGGTTTGCAAAGGTATTTGGTGCTCACAAGGGGAGTTTTATCTTTTGTGACAATTTTTTCCTTTGTAATGTAACTGGGAATATGAAATACAGCACATGGATAATTCATATTTAACCACTTGAGCTCCGGAAGATTGTACCCCATGACCAGGCCATGTTTTGCTATTCAGCATCAGTGGCAGCTGGTGCTCCATTTTTTCGGAGGGGGTCGGCGAACCAACACCCCCCCCTGTCATTAGCTCGTCCGCCCATCGGGCCCACACTTATCCCATTCAGGTCACGGCAGCTTTGTTGGCTTCCCCCTGCGTTTCCTCTTTGGCGCCACCCCCTCTGCTCCCGGCCAATATGCCCGCTTCACCTGTCCGCCAATCGGGTCTTGTGACCCGCTTCCTGATTGGCCGAGAGGAGAATCAGGAAGACAACAGCAGATATTAATTTGCTATTGTCCCACAACAGGGTGGGCTTAGGGCGCAGTGCTTTGCGCCCCGAGCCCACCCTTTTTTGAAGCCAATTAGAGCCTCAGGCTCTAATCGCATGCTTAAAAAAAAACAAAACATTGAAATCAATGGGTCCGGCGCCCTGCATGTAGATTAGGGGCCGCATGGATTAGGGGGGGTGGTGCTACTTTAACCAGTAATTGCGTGGTCATGCAATGCTGTAGCCAAACAAAATTTGTATAGTTTTTTTCACACAAATAGAGCTTTCTATTGGTGGTATTTGATCACCACTGAGTTTTTTATTTTTTGCGATATAAATGAACAAAGAGCCAACATTTTGAAAAAAGAAAACAATATTTTCTACTTTCTGCTGTAAAACATATCCAATTAAAAAAAAATCACATTTCTTAAATAAATGAATAAATTCAAGGGCTAATGAAGGGCACTGCCTTGGTGTGTTCTTAATGTGAAGATAGCACATGGAAGGAGGGATAATTTTCAGATTTTCATAGTGATTGCACGAAGATTGCACAGTGATTGTAAGGTGTATGTGACTCTTCTATGGATCACATATTCATTCACCAAATAATGACGTTTGATGGGTTTGTGTTGTTTATTGATATTTGTGCATAGTTATGAGATATATTATATTTGATTTAACACATCTGATCATTTTGTGAATTTGTTATGTAATTATTTATTGCACATGTCATTTTATTATTAATTAAGCTGAAAGCGCTTCACTGCTATTGGTTAAAGCCCCGTACACACGGGACGACGATCGTACGTATGATCATGTCAAATCGTATGTTGGCTGTTGTATGTAGCATACTGACTGCACCACACGATCGTACGACCGCAGAAAGAACGTTCAGGTGCATGTAATTAGCATCCGGCTGATCCTGACTTCTGAGCATGCGTGTTTTGCACAATACAACTTGTTGTACCAACTGCTCTGTACACACGATACAACGGTCGTATGAGCACTTATTGGTACGACCAAGTTTTCTAGTCTGCTCATACAACTCCCGTTGTACGACCGTCGTATGTTTGACTGTTCAAATCACGCATACGAACGATCGATTTTTCATACAACGGTCGTTAGTACGACCTGTTGTATGCGATCGTCGTCCCGTGTGTACGGGGCTTTAATTTATATAAACTGTAGTGATAACACAGTTGGGTGCAATGTTGCCAACCTCCTGCAGCGTTTTTTACTGGCAAAACATGGAAAATTTACTGGCGGAGCACATTTTTTACTGACAACCTGAAAAATAACTGAACTCCTATTAAAAACTAAGACAATTAATATTTAAACACAACATGGAAACACTGACAATGCCCATATCAAGTAGTTTGCCCGGTTTACATTTAAAAAGTCAGCACAGCATGACAAATTATCAGACACTGATATTTATAGACAGTTGTAAAAATCACTGATTTTTACAAACTGTCAGTAAATTTACTGGCGGTTGGCAACACTGGTTGGGTGCTAGCTGCTTTTTGTTAAGAAAAGGGTTGCACTTCATTTTTTTATTTAGAGCATATAAGTAGGTTATTATATTTCTCTTTTGATTACACAGGTTATAGAAATAAAAGAAAGTTGACACGTAAAGTCCATATGACTTTTGTGTGTGCTGATCACAGATCAGAGAGGGAAGTGACAATTCAGACACATTATTACCATAAGATGTTGGTCCTGAAAATACAGTCATAAAGGGAACAGAACCACACAGGTGTGGACATAGATAGGATGCGGTGTGCTGGGAATATACAGTGAGAGATCGGAGTGTGGTGTAGACACCGATCAGTCCCGATCACAGTGACCTGACTCATGTCTGTGTCACAGGTACTTCCCTTCCCCAGCCCCTCCCCCTCCTCCCTCTGCCCAGACTGATGGCACTGCCTCCGTGCAGGAACTGTCAGATCTCCTCTCCCTCCAGCCCAGGATGGGTGACAGCTCCCGCTGGACTCTATAGAGGAGAGCTTACCCAGCACCCATGGATTATACTATGGAAGACAATACCTCCCTGTGGATCAATGCTACCCTGGCAGAACACATCCATGGGGTGAGTACATCTCTCTATTCCTTTATAGCTCTATGACTTCTACATCTGCAATCATCAATCCCAGAGATCATTTATTTCTACAATATTTCTAAAAACAATTAAAAAAAAAAATACACTTTTTTTTATTACATTGCTGGCAGTTCACATACAATGCATTCATATCAGTCTCTGCGATCAAAGAGCTTACAATCTAAAGTTCCTTTCTTACATTTTATCACCAGATTTAATATCCTATTAACTCCCAGCCTGTCTTGGAGTGTGGGAAGAAACCCATGCAAGCACAAGGAGAACAAACAAACTCCATGCAGATAGCGTCCTGACCAGGATTTGAACTAAGGACCCCAGTGCTGCATGGCAGAAGCGCTAATCATTTTTAGGTTATTACTTTTCTTATTTTTACTGAAATTGTAGTTTAGACAAAAACAGTCACTACTATTCTGAACGCAGCCTATCATTTTGATGGATCAGCGTCAAAGGACATGCGTATACACGTATACCATTGAGAAAAAGAACATGACAATTTTTACACATTAAAAAACGGATCTATTTATTGATCATCTATGCCAGTGGTTCTCAACTGCGGTCCTCGGGACCTACTAACAGGTCAGGTTTGCAGGATAACTGGAATATTCACAGGTGATATCATTTGCTGCTCAGTGATTGCAGTATTCTAGTCTGCATCTCCCCAAGGTAATACTTAAAATAGTGGGTCCTGAGGACAGGAGTTGAGAACCACTGATCTATGCAGTAAGGCTCCATGCACACTGGGCTTAAAGTGGTTGTCAAGTAATGACAACCACTTTAACCTACAGGTAAGCCTATAATAAGTCTCACCTGTAGGTGCCCTGCATATCTCCCAAACCTGCACGGTTTGGGAGTTATACAGTATAAATGCATGTGCCGACGTCATCATGCGCAGTGAATAAACGGCCCGACTGGGCTGTTATTTCACTAAGTGTGCTGTAAATGACGGCTCCCGTGCACATGCGCGGGAGTGACATCAGCACGGCTCCTGCCAATCACAGCGCTGGAGTCCGCGCTGTGATTAATCGGCGCCCAGGATCCCGGAAGACGACGGACTCCGCATGTCCCGGTCACGGCGGTGCTTGGGGACCTCTGCTACAGCATCGATCTAAGGTTAGCATTTTATAATGAGCTAGTATGCAATGCATACTAGCTCATTATGCCTTTCTCTTGCAGGTTTTTTTTTTTTTTAACTTGACAACCACTTTAAAAAAAACGTCTGTTCTCTTGGCAGTAAAAAAACGCTCATATAGAACATTTGGCCCAGATGTCACAATGGGGTGGATCTATTACAGGAGTAGAGGATTTGGACATAGTAAACTGTATATATTCATTTTTCAGAGTGAATGGAGGCAAAAAAGATTGAAGCTGTGTTCACCAATGCTGGCCATACACTATATGAAAAATCGTTCCAACCCATTTTCGAAAAATGAACACTTGGCCGTGAGAGTAAACGATAGTGCCATCATGTAAAGACCGATAAATCGTTCAATAAATATAAATGAATCCGTTTTTTTGTTGGTTTTTTCACATATACATAGTGCAAACAGTTTGGACGGGAAACACATTAACCTTTCAATTTATCGTTTGTTTGACAGAAAATTTCCAAACTTGTCCTTCGTTTTTTTGGCTCAAAAACGTCACAACCGATTACCGATTTGTACCCATTACCTGGCAGATTTTTTGTATAGTGTATGGCCAGCATTACGGGGGGGGGGGGGGGGGGG
>BLSH010230219.1:1018317-1040312 GCA_018402905.1 Glandirana rugosa
TTAGTATGTTGCGGAACACTGTTTACAAAAGATCAGAAGAGTATGTTGCAGACAACATACTATTAAGTTTTAACCGACAGCTTAGCTCACATGATTGCCAGCCTAATAGCGTGTTGTCCGACAGCATGCTGTCAAAAGCCGGCTATTAACATGGCACACGCCCGGAAATATCACGTTTACCCCGCGTATCTTTTGTTAACAAAAGATACACGGGATTGTCACTGACGGTAAGAAGGTCACACCTTACCGACTTACTCGGGAGTCCCGGCCAAGTGTGAATCCGCTGAACAGTCCGCTGAACTCAGTGGACTGTTCAGCGGAGTTACGTCAAGTTACCTTGACAAGATTATCCTCGCTCAGCGAAGCGAGGCGAATCTTTTTTTTTAGGAGACTTCTATCATAGAAGTCAATGCAAGTCGCGCTGAGGTCGCCCCGAAAATAGTGCAGGATTTTTTTTTCTAAGCGGAGCGAAGCGACTCGCTCCTATTAGAACAGTTCCATTGAACTGCATTGAGGCGACTTGTCAGGTGACTCAAGTCGCCTGACAAGTCGCCTAAGTGTGAACCGGCCCTGAGGGCTCATTCAGCCATTCCACACTGGAAGAATGGCAGTCACTGTTAGGGCACATAGAAAACAATTGTTTTCTATGCGCCCCATTTGCACTATAAAGGCCCGCACACGGTACAATTATCGGCCGAAAACTGTCGTACGACAGCCTGTTGTGCGATAATCCGACCGTTAGTACACTCGATTCGACAGCCAATTTTGAATTATCATACAACAGACGTTGTATGAGAAGACTAGAAAACATTTGTCACAAGGCGTTGTATGATTTTCGGCTCGTGTGTACAGAAGTTGGACAAACAAAAGTTGTAAGTACAAATATGCATGTTCAGAATCCAGCAAGCGTTCGGTCGTGTAAACCTGTGTCCGTAATTCACATTCACCTGAACTTCCTCTTTATACGCTCGTAACACGTCACTACGTTCACCTTTGTCGAACGATAATTTGACTACCGTCAGTACGCTAGACAAAATCACGGACAGCCGATTTTGAGAAAAGTTGGACGTGCAGTCGTACAACTATCGCATCGTGTGTACGAGGCATAAGGCAGCTCGGAGGTGCGGCGCAGTGATCTGTAATAAAATGCAGATATGCCACATTTGATTGCAGCACTCAGGAAAGCACTGCAGATCACTATACAGCAGCACAAGGCACTGCGCTGCTGTGCGGCAACATGAATGAAATGTCAGTTGTATGTCACAAAAAGTTGACAAAAAAATAAAGTACTGAGCTATGCACTTAAACGCATATCACACTGCTCCTTGCCACACCTCACTGCAGCCCAAACTGACGGAGCAGTTTAGCGTGCGGGCATTGTGAATGGGCCCTTACAGACAGAAAAGGGAACTGGTAAACCTTTTGGTGGAACAGAAAAACAGAAGAAAAAATTAAATCTCAGTAACAAAAATAAACTTTGAGGCAGTGAGCAAGACCTTGGGACATGGAAAGTCCCAAAAAATCTCTGGTTATATACAACTATATGAGGATGGATGCACCTTCCTGCCCCCCGAGGTTGTACAATATTGTGGCAAGAGCTTGGCTACAGGCCTCTCTTTTTTTTGGTGAATGTGGTAATGCATCTTCTCTAACGCAGACTGATTACCCACTTGTTAGGGAGGTCATCTGTTCTAATGATTCATTTCTTGTATATGGTGCAGAAAACATTTAGGGGTTTTGGGGTATAGGTGTTAGTTGCCTTAATGTCATTGTAAAGGCTCGTTTTTTTTAAAATTACAAACACATTATACTTACCTCCTCTGTGCAGTTGGATTTGCACAGAGCAGCCCGGATCATCCTCTTCTTGGGTCCCTCTTTGGCTCTTCTGGACCCTCCTCCCATCGAGTGTCCCCTCAGCCAGCAGCTTGATACAGGGGGCACCCGAGCCAAGTCACAGCTTTGTGTATCCATTCAGATATGGAGCTCCGACCCGGTCCCGCCCCCCTCTCCCCTGATTGGCTGACTGATTTTAACTGACAGCCATGGGAGCCAATGGCGCTGCTACTGTGTCTCAGCCAATCAGGAGGAGTGTCCTGGACGGCTGAGGGGATCGTGGACATTGCTGGAGAGAGAAGGGGCTCAGGTAAGTATTAGGGGGTGCTGATGAGGCTGCTACACACAGAAGGTTTTTTTATCTTAATGCATAATTAAGATAAAAAAAACCTTCTGCCTTTACAACTCCTTTAAATAAGGGCAGTGGAGAACAAAAAATTGGGGTGGGAGTTATTAGCAGGGGCGTTGGAAATGAACAATTAGCTCAAAATAAGGGGTGTAGGGGGAACAAGGTACTTCAAAGTAGTGCTAAGCTGGCCATAAATTCATCCAGTTCAGCAGGGACCAGCTGAATTTCAATCCATCTATGGCCATGTATGCTGGACAGAAGTCAATCTAACAATTGATTTCTGTCAAATAGGCTTGTTGGAAAATATTTTTCAATCAGCAGCTGCAGATAATTGGCTTCAGCCACTGATCAGTGTATTCTGGCAGCGGAAAGTTCCCAATGTCAGAATACAATGGCACAGAAGGTAAGATTCCTCCATTCACCTTTCTTGTGTGGATAGAGGAATCCATTCATTTTTTTTTTATATCAGCCCAAAACAAAAAACAAGTCATCTATAACCAGCCCTAGGGTTGCATGGGATGGGGGTAAGTACTGGGGAGTCGTGGCTCCAGTTGGGAGTTGATTAACTAAAACTGGAGAGTACAAAATCTGGTGCAGCTGTGCATGGTAGCCAATCAGCTTCCAACTTCAGCTTGTTCAATTAAGCTTTGAAAAAAAAAAACATGGACGCTGACAGAGCTGCACCAGATTTTGCACTCTCCAGTTTTAGTAAATCAACCCCAATGTCTCACAGTCTGGAAAGTAATTACCCATTTTCAGTTGGTGAGTGCACAGCATTCTCGTGTGGTATTTAAATGTAGCATGATTTGAGTATGATAATTTGTTGTCTTGTACTTCAAAGTCTATACATTTTTGTATGTTGCAGTAGATTTATAGTATAGCCAACATGTCCAGTTTGACTGTATTTAGACAATCTGTCTTTTGCTATACTATATAGTTGAGTCTCTTCATTTCTGATATTTTGTTAAGTCTAGGAAACCAAGCTTTCGGTCTGGTGGTCGTTTGGTAGGCAGTACAGAGGTACGCTTATTCTGGGTAAATGCAGTAGGTACTGCGCAGGTGTAAAGTCTGCAGTTTTACCTGATACAGTTAAGATAATAAAGTGCGTGCCCATCCAAAATTGGGATATAAGGGGGCATTGGCACCAAATATACAATAATGTAGATATATTTCCTTCACTCACATCAGGCCACCAGGTTCCAGGTTCAGTCATCTTCTCCCTGAGAGGTTCCATCATCAAGGACATAGGTGGGCCCCAGAGATAACTGGGATACCTGACTTTGGAGCAGCCACGATAGTAGAAGGAAAAGCCACGTCAGTAAGCTGAGCGACAGCAGCAGGGTTCTCAGGAGCTTCCTGAGTAGGAATGGCGACACACTTGTCCCTATTCCCCTGTAGCACCCGTGTGGGTAGATTGATGTTCAGAACGTAGACTTTCCAGTCCGACATTGAGACTCCAAACTGCGCTATACTCTCTGCTTGGTAACAGTATCACAACATGTGTACTGGTAATGGCGGTGTGCACAGCAATGTCTCTTGGAGCTTCAGTGCCCGCCTCCTTCTTGTTGAGGCGCACCAAAACTTTGATGGAGTCTATTTTAACCCGTGCAGCACTGGTGCAAAGTGACAAATGATCAGGCCGACGCTCTTCCATGACCATGTTCTTCCCCACAACTTCCACAGTAACAGCAACACAGTCTATGATGAATATAGATGTTACTTGCCACCTTCTCACGGAGCCAGATGAAGTCCCTTTGTAGTTGCATTCTGGCAGAGACAACGCCTTTGCCCCATGTTGGGCGCCAAATGTAGCCATGGTCCCGACCTCTGAAGAGCTGATGGTGATCTTCAGGGTCAGGGAGAGCTGACATCCATTCTCACAGTGTGGTCACTAGGCATAGTGGGTGTGAAGTGGTGTAGAGTAAGTTGGGCACCAGACACTTTGATGATGCAGAACAAAATAGATTTATTTTCTCTTAAAGAACTGGGGAGAGAGGGTTAGGGCCAGGGCACCCTTTGAGATGGTGCAAAAGCACTTGGCAGACTCCAAGACACTAAAATAGAACAGAAGAACAGCTATACAGTTCAGGGGGCCTTTGAAGTGGTTGTCAACTCGTGACAACCACTTTAACCTACAGGTAAGCCTATAATAAGGCTTATTTGTAGGTGCCCTGCATATCTCCTAAACCTACACGGTTTAGGAGATATACAGTGTACCGCTGTTGCCGACGTCATTTCGACACATGCGCAGTGAAGAAACGGCCTCCGTGCCGTTCCTTCACTGTGATTGTGCCGTGAGTGGCGGCTCCCGTGCCCATGCACGGGAGTGACGTCACACGACTCTGGCCAGTCGCAGAGCTGAAGTCGCGGCTCCGGAAGGAAGAGGGGCTGAAGATGGATGCTGCCTGCACAGGGGACATTGCTGGACGTCGCAGGCTTCGTTTGCAGGTAAGTGACACATAGTAGCCCATTATGCTTCTACTTTGCAAGGGAATATTGAGGAAGTAAACCCCATCAGGGTTTACTTCCTCTTTATGCTGAATTGCAGCAACTGTATTTGTAGAGAGCTGTCTCCTAAGGCAACTGAACTTGAAACTTTGACTTCAACACAGATATGTACACATACCAAACTTGGTATCCCGGTTTTGTAGACCTAGTCTCCATCTCACAGCCTCCCGCTGCAGCTTCATGAACTTAAGCTCACTGTCTCTCTTAAAAGACTCTCTGGACTCCCACTGCCACTGGGTCCCTTGAACATCACACAGCCAACTGCTGTATCTTCCGAGTGCCACCCACGCCGACCTGCTGGGTCCCTTACATGGCTCTTCAGCCCAACTGCTGAACTCTCCTGCAAGCGTCACCCCCTTTATTTTGCTGGGTTCCTAGCTTGACTCCACTGAGACTTTCCCAACTTTTTCACTGTCCCCGGTTAGTGAAAAAGGCTGCTCTGGTACTTTTTCAAATTCTGAACTCTGGCCTCTGATAACAGGAGTATTGTCCCTTGAGGGTGACAGTTTCCCCTTTACCTCTGACCCTGGTTCACACTTGCCTCTGGCGACAGGAGTGGTCGTCTCTGATGGCAACTGCTGTCCTTCACCTCTGGCAATGATCCGGTTCCCCCTCAGGCAGAACCTCTGCAACGATCAGGCTCCCCTCAGGCTGAGCCTCTACATACGTGGCTAGGCTTCAGGCCTAACCTCCAGCTGCTAATATGCACATGTCCCCAGGCCTCAGCCTGGGGCTAAAGAACACTGTTCACCTGACTCCTTGCCCTTATATAGACTGTCCCAGCATGCAAAGTCGTTACTCTGATTGGCTTAGAAAATATGTCTATTCATAACCTGAACTCACTGTAATCTTGTCTTTCTAATGCCCAAGGCTGCAGTGCCACCTATTGACAGAAGAGAGAGATTCACCAGATTTCAGGCTTAGGGGAAAAGGCAGGGAATCAGCCTACCAATTAGCCAGGCTAGTTACCGCCTAGCAGAGCTATATTTCATAGCAGCCCTGTTTAGGACCAGGGTGCTATATTAGTTTCAAATGGGGGCATTATGCTGCTAGGAAGTTTTGAGACATACCAGGTAGAAAGTCCAGATTAATGCATATATGCAGATTAAGGACCTAAAGGGATCAGGCACTGAGATAAAAGATAAAGATTTACAAGTCACGTAAAAGCATATTAAAGTTGTGTTCATGATTGATGTGCATGTTTTTTGGATTGATGCATGATAAGGACTCGAGAGTCTAATGCACAAAAAAAAAAAACTAATCCCTGTGAGCGGTGTAAATGTTTTAATTTACTATACTTGTAAATTGCATGCCAAAAAATATTTCTTCAGGTCTGGAAGACCTATTCCCCCTTTCTTTTGGTAATGACATGTGTGATAGGCTTAGCTTTGGAGTTGTGTCATGCTATATAAATTCTTAGAAGATATTTTGTAAAGAGGCAATAAAAGATTTGGGTAAATTAATAGGAACAATATGAAAAACATACAGTAGTCTTTGGAGGATATGCATTTTTATTATGGCCAGCCACCCAAACCAGAAAAAGTGCAACCTCTCCCTAGTTTTCAAGTCTTGTGGAAGGTTTTCTAAAAAGTCATAATTACTGGAATACAGCTTTGCATCAGGAGTTGTGTGCCCAGATAGGTGGTTGTATCTGATTTTCATTTAAAAGGAAATATTTGTTGGCGGTCTGCTACCATTGTTGCTGAAAAATGTGGCAAAATATTAGGTATATAGAACTTTAAAAACAAAATGTACACCCGCACCCTTATGTCTCGTGCAAATTAAATTAAAGTGGATGTAAACCCGATTCATGAAATTTGAGCTGGGCACATCTATCTGCAGTGTTTTTTTATCTGTCTTCAAAGCATTAAGTCCCATGGCTTTCTCCTGCTCTTTTCTTCTGTTATCAGCATGATAATTTCTGACAAGTTCTCCTTCACAGGAGATAAAACCAGGCTGGGATTTGTAAGTGTGTGGGGGCGGGTTTGCTATAAATAGATTAGCAGACAGCTAAACTATTCACAGAACAGCTCTGAGAGTCTCTGCCTATGTGGAGTGGGAGGCGTGTGCCTTTCCTCCAATCAGCTGTCTTGGCTGTGTGCCCAGACTTCACTTCCAGTGCTGAACAGGAAAAGAAAATCTGTAACAGGATCTGAACTTTCTAAAGAATATATGTAGCTGAAGACAGCAGATATGCATGTAAAACGTATGTAGAAGGATTTGTTTCATCTCTGTGTATCATCTGAGGCTGTGCACTTCACTGGGTACATGTGAGGGTTTACATCCACTTTAAATTAAATGGAATCAAAGAATTTAACAAACTTGCAGCTGCTGTCTATTCCCTCTAAAACAAAGGTCAAGATGATGAAAAGTTAGTATTAAACTGGAGGTTAATGTATGGAGGATTATAGCAAGCGCTGTTTAATAAGTTGAATTTTAGATTAGACAAGCATTGGAACTCTTTTAGTGCTCTCAATTTAGGGATCGTTGTATAGGGTTTTGTTACGAACAGAAGCGCATTGTTAGCAAAGGCTGAGAATTTGTATCTCTTACTGTCTATTGTAAAGATTTTCTATTTTAGTCTGAGTTTAAGGATCTGAAGAACAGCTCTATCTTAGGTAAATATCAGTGGGGACAAGGGGCTTCCTATCTTGTCCCATTCTAAGTCTGTAAGGCAGGTACGTTCACCATAGCCCAGGGATTGGGTGATGTACACTTTTTCCCATAGCCCAACAGGTGAAAACTGTCTTCCTGTAGTCCCAGGCCACTCAAACTCCTCTGCATTCATCCACAGGAAGAATCCCTCTTTTTAATTTTTTGCTGCTCAATAGTGTCTGTTGAATATTTTTACCATGTTCTTCCAAGCCTCCCTCCCTGGAGCACGCCCTACCTGGTCGAATGAAAGAGGTAGTAATGGGTATAGACTATTTGCTAGCGTTTTTGCAATAAACTCAACATCCACGTATAATAATGAGAGAGTCCTATTCCTTTCTTGGGTCTCCTAATTTACAACCATTGGATGCTCCTTTACATCCTGTCAGATAGAAAAGTTGTATTTAGGATAAGAAGTGAGGGGAAACCTCCTTAAAGAGGAAGTAAACCCTGATGGGTTTTACTTCCTCTTTAGTTCCTGCAGAGTGCCTGCAATGTAAAAGCATAATGGACTAGTATGCATTGCATACCCATTACGTGCCACTTACCAGCAGAGAAATCCAACGATGTCCTCGCTCCAGGCCGCGTCCATGCCTGTGTCTCTTACTTCCGGGTGCCATGGACTCCGGCAAATCACAGCTGTCATCACTCCCACGCACGCGTGCGCGAGCCGCCAGTCACGGCACGGTCTCAGTGGAGAAAGGGCACAGTGGCTGTTTCTTCACTGTGCATGTGTCGAAATGACGTCAGCACATGCAGAACACTGCATATCTCCTGAACCCTGCAGGTTTAGGAGACATGCAGGGTACCTACAGGTAAGCCTTAATATAGGCTTACCGGTAGGTTAAAGTAGTTGTAGTGCCTTTACAACCACTTTAAAAGTAACAGACAAAAGATATTTCCTAACGTAATATTAAAATTAGTTTTTTTTTGTGTTAAAATAAAAAACATGTTATACTTATCTGCTCTGTGCTTGCTGCTTGCTATGGGGGCACTCGTACATGTTCACTCCCAAGTTCCGGGGGGGAAGATGCACGCAGAAGTTTTTTTACCTTACTGCATAGAATGGAATAAGGTAAAAACTTTCTGCCTTTACAACCATTTTAACCACTTCCCGACCACCTAACTGTGTATGTACGTCATTATTTTGATGTTTAATACCGTGGGGGGGGGGGGTATGGCAGTATTTTTTTAAACAGCAGGCGATCTGTCATCTGATAAAAGTGGACCCAGCAGTGGATTCGCCAAAGGCTTACTTTTGTAGGTGGCGGGAGAGGTGCCCCCCTCCTCCCACCACTTTCCAGTCATTTCTCCAGTTACTGGAGCCGGTAAGGGGGGAAATGATCCGATCCCCTGGAGTGATGGGCAGGAAGTCAAGTGAGGGCAATATGGCCCTTGGAGGACCGGAGCAACGTCAAACATCACTTCCGCCCTCTTGCCTTAAAGGGCACATTTTTTTTTGTGTAAAAGTAAAATGACATTCTTTTTTCTTTTTTAAATTGTTTTACTTTTAAGTGTAAATGTGAGATCTGAGGTCTTTTTGAGACCAGACCTCACATTAAAGAGGCCCTGTCCTGCTTAATTCTTCTACAAGGGATGTTTACATTCCTTAAATTAGGAATAACAGTTCTAAGTAATTTTCTAGCAAAAAATACTGATTTTAACTTATAAACAAATGTCAGGAAAATTCTTGGTCCTCAAGTGTGAATGCTAGCACCACTGCCAGTATTTTATTGATGTCTGTTTTCCAGTTATAGATATACCCTCACTTCCTGTCTGGTAAACTGTTGCCCCCAGAATAGAAAGTGAATAGTAATCTAGCAGACCCCTGAATAGCAGTAAAACCTATCTGGGATTCAAATTTTTCCTATTCTACTCAAAACTAAAAAAAAGTTTGGATTTAGGTACACTCTGGGGTTGATTTAGTAAAGGCAAATAGACTGTGCACTTTTGAAAGTGCAGTTGCTCCAGAGCTTAGTAAATGAGGGATAGCTCTGCTGGCTTCCATTATCCAATCACGTGCAAGCCAACATGCTATTTTTTTTGTTTTCCTTGCATGTGATTGGTTGTTCTTTGTAAAGTGAAGCTTTACCTCATTTACTAAGCTCTGGAGCAACTGCACTTGCAGAGTACAACCGCACTTTGCAAAGTGCACAGTCTATTTGCCTTTGCCTTGCAACCCCTATGTTTTTCTATGAGAGTAGATTTTAACAGGCTCTAAAGTGAAAACCAACAGCAGGTGTTTCTAAGCCATTAGAAAGCATCTAAAACCTGAATCTACGGTCTTTGTTGTATTCATTTATAATGTTTGAGAATGGGTAATTTCACATTAAAATGGAACTTCACCCTAAAGGGGAAGTTCTGCTTTATGCCCTCCTCCTTCCCTTCTCTACTTTTTTTTTTGGAACTTTTTTTTTGGGGAGGGAAAGGGGAGCGAGTTTTGATAGGTACCTGCTCCCACTTCCAGTCAGATCACCTAGGTGGTTGCAGCGGAGATCCCCCCCTTTCCCGCCCGCACCCTTCTGGGACACATCATAGGTCCCGAAAGGCTGCGGGACCATTCACAAAGTGCAGTGCGGCTTGCGCATGCACAGTGGTAAGCCAGCTGTGAGGCTGCAAGGAGTCACAGCTGGTTTCTCACAGTTAACATTCCAGCGCCAGGGACCTGAATACTCTCGAAGAACCAGCCTGGGTGAGGATGGCACTGGATCACTGGACAGGTAAGTGTCTTTTTATTAAAAAGTCAGTGGATACAGTATTTGTAACTTTAAATTTTGTTTAAAACAGGGTGAAGAACCTCTTTAAAGCCCCTTGCACACAAGGCGTCTAGCTCCTATGCGTGCAATCCTGGCGTTTTGGTGTGCCCTGGAGAAACAGATGGCAGTATTCAGCCTCTCAGTACTTGCAGCCTGTCAGCCAAATGTGCCATGTATGGATGGCATTAAACGCTGTACTGAATGGTATTTATGTTTATGGCCCTATGCATTCAGGGAGGAATGTAATGAGGGTAGAGCATTCAGCCCCATCCAGTTGCAGCATATTTCAGCCTACCATTGACTTTGACAGGCTGCAGAAAGCAGAGCTGGATGCTGCACCTGTGCCTCCCGGGCACCCTAAAACACCAGGATTGTACACACAGGAGCTAGATGCCCTGCATTTAATGGGCCTAAAAGCAGATATCGTTTGGGCACAGGGACACTTTAAGGAGCAGTTCCAGTAAAGATTAATTAAATAATACTTAATTTACTTAGGAGCTCTGTGTGATCATTGATGAGCAGTTCACAAGTTACATAGATTTCAAGCTGGCTCCTGACATCACTAAGGCTCCATTTACACGGGGCGCTGTTTCAATCTCCCCTGAATGTTTTATCTTGACAGCTAGAAACCGGCGTCTAAAACGTCTGTCTTACCGTGTTTTGCATGCCGCGTTTAGTCGCGTTCGCGTCTAGGAGCGTCTTTGAAAAAAAAAATGTATTTTTTTTTTAAAAATGGCGTTTACAAGCTGTTTGGAGTTTCAAATGCCTCTGAACTGGCCTCTCAACCCATTTTTTGCGTTCCAAAAAAAGCCTCTAAACTGAACTGCCTGGAAACGACCTTAAACGACCCTGTGTAAATGTGCTGATAACATAGAGGAGAGTTTAGAGGCAGCTGAACAAAATGCCCAAATGCCTCTAAACGTCCGTTTATCAGCAGCAGTGTAAATGAGGCCTAAAGGTTACACATATTATTTAGTGTCTGTAATGCAACAGAAACTGTCAGAGACTGTGGATTTACTAAGTAGATGGTCAGTGAGTGCAGATATGCATCAGGAGATGTACAGCTACAGCAGTGGTCGGAGACCGAGGACATAATGTAGGAACTAGATTGGGGGTCAGCAACCTGTAGTTCGCGATCTACTGGTAAATCGCGGACAGGTGACTGGTAGATCGCAGTCTGGGCTTGCTGACCCGCAATCCCAGAGCAGCAAACAGAGTGCACTGCAGAAGAACTACTTGTAAAGTTGGAGCTGTAGTAGGGAGCAAGAGCTGCATAAGCCGATGCCTCCTCTGTAGTGCTGGCACCTATCCCATGCAGAGTGGCCCTGTTTACTTGAATAGGTTGTGATTGGCAGGTGGTAGCATGCACCAAAAGCAACAGGGGGATTAATTCCTGCTGCAGCATGTGTACACCTTTGGCTGCTGCCTCAACAGCTAAAGGGGGTAAGGATTGGGGTGGTAAAACCGCAACTCAACCGCAGGGTTTTACATGTGAACGAGCCCTAAGAGTGCCCCTGCCGAAAGCAACTAAGGGCTCATTTATAAGTGCAAAAGGCACTGCTGCTCCTCTAAAAAATGATCTGAGTGTGTTTGACAGGTGGTGAGGAGATATGTTGCCTTCTCACCAGTTGAATTATACCCATGATTGCTGTGCAATGCACGCGCTTGAGACACAATAGTATGGTAATTACAGGTTTAAAACTGGTGTGAGGAGGCGACACTGTGCCCGGTGATCTTTGAATTCTCCCATGTTGTTCAGGTAGATCTCCACCTCTTTAATCGGTTCCCGACCGGCTCGTGTACATTTACTGCTGCAGAGTGGCGCTGTAGCGCGAATTTAACTATTAACGGCGTGCCCGCTGCACTCGCCAGCAGTGTGACCGAGGCTTGGGCGACTCCATGTCCGCCGGCAAGCCGTGATTGCCTGGGTGTGAAGAAAACGGGGAACCGCCTATGTAAACACAGTGGTTCCCTGTCACTGGGATCAGTTAGATCTCTTATGCCCCTGGCAGCCCAGCCCCTTCACAGTTAGAACACGCCTAGGGAACACAGTTAGCCCTTAGATCTCCCCCTGCAGGTTAACCCCTTGACTGCCAAATTACATTTACACAGTAATCAGTGGAGATTTAAATTTCTGATCGCTGTATAAATGTCATTGGTCCCAAAAAAGTGTCAAAAATGTCCGACATGTCTGCTGCAATATCACAGTCCTGATAAAAATCACAGATTGCCACCATTACTAGTAAAAAATAAAAAATAGTAAAAACGCCATAAATGAATTCTCATGGTTTGTAAACACGGCAACTTTTGTGCAAACCAATCAATAAACGCAGATTGTGATTTTTTTTTACCACAAATATGAGGAAGAGTATATATTGGCCAAAACTGATGAATACATTTTGTTTTTTTTTATTTTTTATTTTTTGGATATGTATTATAGCAAAAAGTAAAAAATATTGTTTTTTTTTTCAAAATTGTCGCTCTTTTTTTGTTAATAGCGGTGATCAGAAATGACGCAGAGGTCATCAAATACCACCAAAAGAAAGCTTTATTTGTGGGAAAAAAAGGCATCAATTTTGTATGGGTACGTCGCACAACCGCGCAATTGTCAGTTAAAGCGATGAAGTGCCGAATCGCAAAAAGTGCTCTGGTCCTAGTGTGGGAAATCCTTAAGTGGTTAAGGTTGCCTACCCCTGAACTAGAGACTGCTTCATAAAAACTACAGAAAAGTAAATGAACACAAAATTGGCTTTGTTGCTATTACCAGTCCTATTTCACTTTTCATTTTCTGTCAAACTAACAAAAGAATACCAAATGATTGGATGGTCGGGTTTTTGCGTTTGTTCTTTTCTCCAGTTTTCATGAATCAGCCCACAACTATTTGTTCTGGCAAGAGTCGTCTTCTAGATTTGCTGCTGGAGTTGGTTCCAATTTTCCATTGGATTTGGTTATGACTAGATCGTGTTTGCCTTTAGGTTTACAATGTTTCTAATTGTCTTTATTTGCTATGTAACAGTAACGCTGTTTTCATTATTGTACTTTTATATTTAATGTTTTTTTCGTGGTTTATATTGCATTGCCTTTACTAGGGTCTTATTTTTGAGAAACATGATTATTCATTGACACCAGAGCATAAAATAATATTAAATCATTGTATAACCAAGGAATATTGAAAGTTTTCCTTTTTGAGTTTGAAGCGAGTTTCTGTCAAAACAACTTGCACACGTTACTTATCAGCTGACATCAAAAGTCTCTGCTGTATTGAAGAGCAGCAAGGTAAAGATAAGAACCCTGGGTGTGCTCTACACTGCATTGCCTAAGGCAGCAACTGAAATGTCACCCTTCTCATATACACAACACCAGCACTTGTGTATGTGTTTTGTGGATGTTTAACCACTTGACCTCCGGAAGATTTACCTCCCTTCATGACCAGGCTATTTTTTGCGATACAGCACTGAGTTTTATTAACTGACAAATGCGAGGTCATGCCACGCTGTGGTGGTGGTATTTGCTAACAACTGCGTTTTTTATTTTTTGCTATAAACAGAAAAGACCAACGATTTCGAAAAAAAAAACAAAAAAACAATATTTTTTACTTTCTGCTATAAAACATATCTGGTCATTTCTTCATACATTGAGGCCAATATGTATTCTGCTGTAAACAAAAATCCCAATAAGCGTATATTGATTGGTTTGCATAAAAGTTATAGTATCTACAATCTATGCTATATATACTGGAATTTTTATTTACTTTAGTAATGGCGGCGATCAGCAACTTATAGCGGGACTGCGATATTTTGGCGGACAGTTGGACACTAACTGCCACTTTTAACACTTTATGCACTATCCCTGTACACTGGCTGGGAAGGGTTAAACATCTAGGGCAATCAAAGAGTTAAAGCGATGGTAAAAGCTTTTTTTTTTTTTTTTTTTTTTTTAAAGAATATCATGTTATACCCACCTCCTCTGTGCAGTTGGATTTGCACAGAGCAGCCTGGACCCTCTTCTTGGGTCCCTCTTTGGTGCTCCTGGCCCCTCCTCTTAGTGAGTGCCCTCTCAGCCAGCAGCTTGCTACAGGGGGCACCCGAGCCGAGTCGGAGCTCCGTGTATCCATTCAGACACGGAGCCCCGACCCCTCTCTCGCCTGATTGGCTGACTGATTTTGATTGACAGCCACGGGAGCCAATGGCACCACTGCTGTGTTTCAGCCAATCAGGAGGAGTGTCTGGGATACCTAAGACACTCGTGGACATCACTGCAGAGAGAAGGGGCTCAGGTAAGTGACTAGGGAGTGCTGGGGAAGCTGCTACACACAGAGGGCACTTACCGACCGCCCGCCCGCCGTCGTTGTACATCGGTACTTGGAATACCATTGTTATAATAGCTACCATAACCCAGGTATCATTTTTTACAGCGGGTGGTCTGCTTTCAGATAAAAGTGGTCTCTGCGGCAGATTCCACCCGGCTGCTGTCGATCAAATGCTGTGAGTGGGAAACATTGTGTTTCTCTCATTTATACTACTTACCTCATACAGCTCCTGTAAGTCTCCTGAGGAAGCCCCATCCAGGACGAAACATGTAGAGCATAGATAGCTGAGTAGTTGTATGAAACTAATATCTCTCCCAATGGAAATGTTTGTCTTTTATACATTTTTTAACTTTGTATAACTAAAACTTATGAATTTTATATGAATTATAATGTGTGTGTTTTCCTGGCACTTTAAAAGTCCTGGAACTTGGTTCCAATGGAATATTTTCTTTTAGCTATTCCATACACCTGGAAGCGTGGAGCTCTGCTACAGAATGAAGTTTCAGCAAACGTGGCAACGGACAGGAAAATATAATGCTACATTCTAGCATTTTTACTTTGTTTCATCCAGTTACCTAAACTATATAGAATTACACCAATATGCTGGCTGTTCCACTCAACTTCAGCGGCTATAGCGCTTGGGGAATCTTTCAACGAGTCAGTTAGTATAAGCAAGTGTATACTAGACTTCTCTCTGTTTCTTTTTAAATTTTGTTGAGTTAGGTTTCATGTTCTTTATATTATGCTTCAGGAAAACAATAAAATGTCTTTCTTCTAAAAAAAAATAAAAAAAACAAAGCAAGACAAAAAAAAAAACTAGTCCGGCAGCATTTTCATGACATTTCATAGATGGTTTCAGTTTAGATATTACAATCCTGGAGCAACAATATTGTAGCAGATGATAATGAGATCCACAAGCCGGGGAAAATGATATGTAGATCTGTAGATATAGCCTGCTAATTTTATCAAATTGTGTCTTTGTGTAAAGTTGACTCTGCTCTACCACCTCTCAATGGGATATAGGAGGGCCAGGGCAAAGTTCAGCTATAACAGGAACTGTCAAAACTTGAAAATAAATTGAGTTTCCTATATCCCTTTATCTACTTGTTATTTACATGTACGATTTTCATTGAGGGCTCATTTACACAATTACATTACAATGACACGGGTGAAATACAGTTTTTTTTCCATGTTTTACCAGAAAGCATGGTAATGCACAAAATATTTCATTTTGAATGGCACCACAATGCACCTAGGCAGCAAAGCACAACACACTTGTCTATATGTGATGAGGTTTCCAATGGTGAGAGATGGCAACTTACAGAGCAAAAGTATTCATACCCCTTGAAATTTTTCACATGTTGTCATGTTAGAACCAAAAACGTAAATTTATTTTATTGGGATTTTATGTGACAGACCAACACAAAGTGCAAAATGGTTTTCAAAATTTTTTTACAAATAAATATGTGAAAAGTGTGGCGTGCATTTGTATTCAGCCCTCCTAAATCAATACTTTGCAGAACCTCCTTACATTGCAATTACAGCTGCAAGTCTTTTTGGGGATGTCTCTACCAGCTTTGCACATCTAGAGAGGGAAATTTTTGCCCATTCTTCTCTGCAAAATAGCTCAAGCTCTGTCAGATTGGATGGAGAGCATCTGAACAGCAATTTTCAAGTCTTTGCAATTGGATTTAGGTCTGGACTTTGACTGGGCCATTCTAACACATGAATATGCTTTGATCTAAACCAGTGGTTCTCAACTCTGGTCCTCGGGACCCACTAACAGGCCAGGTTTGCAGGATAACTGAAATTCATCACAAGTGATATAATTTGCTGCTCAGTGATTGCAGTATTCTAGTCTGCATCTCCCCAAGGTAATACTTAAAATCTGGCCTGTTGGTGGGTCCTGAGGACAGGAGTTGAAAACCACTGTTCTAAACCATTCCATTGTAGCTCTGGCTGTATGTTTATGGTCGTTGTCCTGCTGGAAGGTGAACCTCCTCCTCAGTCTCAATTCTTTTTCAGACTCTAACAGGTTTTCTTCTAAGATTGCCTGTTTTTGGCTCCATCCATCTTCCCATCAACTCTTACCAGCTTGTTGAATGTTCAATGGTGGGGATGGTGTGTTCAGGGTGATGTGCAGTGTTAGTTTCCCCCCACACACAGCGTTTTGTTTTTAGGTGAAAACTTTCAATTTTGGTCTCATCTGACCAGAGCACCTTCTTCCACATCTTTGCTGTGTCATCCACATGGCTTCTCAGAAACTGCAAACGGGACTTCTTGTGGCTTTCTTTCAACAAAGGCTTCTTTCTTGCCACTCTTCCATAAAGGCCAGATTTGTGGAGTGCACAACTAGTAGTTGTCCTGTGGACAGATTCTCCCACCTGAGCTGTGGATCTCTCCAGAGTTACCTTGGGCCTCTTGGCTGCTTCTCTGATTAATGCTCTCCTTGCCCATCCTGTCAGTTTGGGTGGACAGCCATGTCTTGGTAGGTTTGCAGTTGTGCCATACTTTTTCCATTTTTGGATGATGGATTGAACAGCGCTCTGTGAGATGTTCAAAGCTTGGGATATTTTTTTATAACCTAACCCTGCTTTAAATTTCTCCACAACTTTATCCCTGACCTGTCTGGTGTGTTCTTTGGCCTTCTGCTATTTGTTCACTAAGGTTTTCTAACAAACCCCTGAGGGCTTCACAGAACAGCTGTATTTACACTGAGATTAAATCACACACAGGTGGACTCTATTAACTAATTAGGTGACCTCTGAAGGCAATTGCTTCAACTAGATTTTAGTTTGGGGTATCAGAGTAAAAGAGGCTGAATACAAATGCGCGCCACACTTTTCAGATATTTATTTGTAAAAAATTTTGAAAACCATTTATCATTTTCCTTCCACTTCACAATTATGTGCCACTTTCTGTTGGTCTATCACATAAAATCCCAATAAAATACATTTATGTTTTTGGTTGTAACATAACAAAATGTGGAAAATTTCAAGGGGTATGAATACTTATTCAAGGCACTGTAAACCTTGTACACATTGACAGCTCAGATAGGAGCCCCTGTACTACCTATCCAATGTTAGTACAGCGATCTCCCCTGCTGTGTTATTGTGTTCTGACAGGGGGGTGGCCCCCCTGCCAGAACACTCCGGCCATTGGCGCTGATTGGGAGCCGATCGGCAGACCTTTTTTGGTCATGCCCCTTCGACAAAAGCCAGCTTCTGTTGGACCTGCTGCAGTACACATGGGCCGAATTCAATAGAAACTGCTGCTGAGTTAGGTGAGTATAACATGTTTATTATTTTAATTTGAAAAAAAAGACATTTTTTTACATGCAGATGTTGTTGATGATGTTAAGGCGGTAGCAAAATGTTAAAGGCTTCAACAAAGCTGCTTTAAGCTTGCCAGCAGCTTCATGAATGCTTTACAAATTGTTGTAATATAAACTGCACTTTAGACAAGCTGAAGTCCATGTGAAGACATTACAGGTCTTTTTGCTGTCCCGTGACTGGGCAGTCAAAGGAGAAGCAGAAGGCTGATGGGCTCATCCCTCTGCTCTCTCCTGCTATCTGAATGCTTCTTGTACTGCTTGTGCTGCTTCTTCTTCCCCCTAGTCTTGAGCTTCTGTACTGGGACTTGAGGAAACTGTACCAGGTCAAATCCAGGCACATTGCTTGAATTTAAAAAATAATACAGAGCTAAATAATTTATGTCTTTAACATCAGCCTGGAGTTTAGCTTTAAAGCGCCACTGTACAATTTGCAAAAATACCATTCACTCTGCTAAGTGAACAGACTCTGTTCCTGCAGTAAATCAACCCCCCCCCCCTCCCCCCAAGTTCGGAAAAGTTGTGCTGAAGTGGACCAAACTATATTTTAGGCACACTTAAGATCCAAGATGGACGTTGACAACTGCCACAAGAAATATACACTCATTGGTTCTTGTATAGTCTGGTGGTGGGGATGTACATTAGTTGTGGCAGTGGGTGATTTGGAAGTTAGGGTAGATTTAATCTTGCGTCTAAATCCCTCTGGTCTCTGAAGACTGATCCATGTTTGGATGGAGCACCAGAGTCTACTGACAGGCAGTGAGGAAGTGGCGTGACGCCTCCTCACTACCTGCTTGAACCCCATTCTTTCCGACAAATGTGCTGCGAGGTGTTTGAAGCATTTGCCCACTGAATGTGTAACATTACAAGTTGGGGCAATTTTGCCACAGGCACAAAGCACTGCAGCCGGGGATATGTAAACACCACAATCCGCTACCTATTGTAGCTTAAGAGTGGGCAGTTGGCCAGTCTAAACAAGGCCTCATAAGAGGGCTGTATTTAGTGCACTTGACTCTCCTAAATAATTAGTACTTGCACAGACAGTTAGGCCTCATACACACGGACGTTACTTAAAAAATAAACAAAATGTCGGGCCCGACGTCAGGGAAAAAAATAGGCGTTAGTGAGCGTTAGTGAGTGTCGGCGTCAATAGGCGTTTTTTTAAAAAAAATCATCCCTCTGCTATTTTTCAACCTAAAAAGGTCGGCGTCAAAAAAACACCGGTTAACGCCGGTACGCTGTTAGTTGGCGTTAGTGAGCATTTTGCGGCGGCGGCGGCGTCAAAAAACGCCAAAACGTTACAGCCTCAGAACGCGCTGGCCGTGGGTTCTAGTTACAGCTCACTAACGCCGACGCCATCTACAGCTCAAAAACGTTGGCGTTTTTATGGGGCCATTGACTAACATAGAGAGCTGCAAAAAACGCCGGCATCAAAAAACGTCCGTGTGTATGAGGCCTTAAAGTTACTACTGGATTCCCAAGACTCTCTTTAAAGATTTTGTTATTTGATGGCAAATTATTTTTCGCTTAGCAGTTACTTTTTATAAGTTCATTACATAACTACTTATAGGCCTCGGGGTACATTTGTGTAAAATTATTGCTGTAGCCTGGATTACATGAAGGTGTCAGAATGACTAATAGCAGTCATTAACACCTAGGTCTTCTGTGAAAGTGTCAGCGGAAACACTGTCCTATTAGATGACATGTTATCCCCTGTGTCAGCCAGCGGTGGCTCCAGGGGAGAGTGCTCAACAACTATTGGTAAAGCAGTGACATCACCCATAGGCTCCTATGGCCCATCCGTTATCAGCATTCCCTCCTCTACCCTGCAACCACCACCGACTAGCACAAGGGAGCCAGATCACAATAGGTAAAATAGGTAAGTATATACATCTTTCTTACACCAAAATTGTTTTTTTTTGAAGGGGGGAGGGAGCATTTTTAAGATTGGTAAGATTAATTAGTTAAGTGATTGTAAAGTCTCGTTTTTTTGTTTTTTTTAAAATAAAAAACATGTTATAAGTATACATGTACAGTTGTGCTCATACGTTTACATACCCTGGCAGAATTTATGATTTCTTGGCCATTTTTCAGAGAATATGAATGAGAACACAAAAACATTTCTTTCACTCATCGTTAGTGTTTGGCTGAAGCCATTTATTATCAATCAACTGTGATTACTCTTTTTAAATCATAATGACAACAGAAACTACCCAAATGACCCTGATCAAAAGTTTACATACCCTGGTGATTTTGGCCTGATAACATGCACACATTGACACAAAGGGGTTTGAATGCCTATTAAAGGTAACCATCCTCACCTGTGAGCTGTTTGCTTGTAGTTAGCGTGTGTGTGTGTGTGTATGAAAGGTCAATGAGTTTCTGGACTCCTGACAGAACCTTGCATTTTTCATCCAGTGCTGCACTGACGTTTCTGGATTCTGAGTCATGGGGAAAGCAAAAGGATTGTCAAAGGATCTGCGGGAAAAGGTAGTTAAACTGTATAAAACAGGAAAGGGATATAAAAAGATATCCAAGGAATTGAGAATGCCAATCAGCAGTGTTCAAACTCTAATCAAGAAGTGGAAAATGAGGGGTTCTGTTCAAACCAAACCAAACCACTTGTGGACATCGCTGGAGAGTGCTCAGGTAAGTAATTAGGGGGTGCTGGGGAAGCTGCTACACACAGGCAGTTTTTTTATCTTAAATGAGTTGTAAAGGCAGAAGTTTTTTTTATTTTAATGCATTATATGCATTAAGATAAAAAACCTTCTGTGTGTAGCAGCCTCCCCAGCACCCCCCTAATACTTACCTGAGCCTCATCTCTCTCCAGCGATGTCCACAAGTGTCTTAGCCATCCAGGACACTCCTCCTGATTGGCTGAGACACAGCCGCAGTGCCATTGGCTCCCGTGGCTGTCAATCAAAGTCAGCCAGCCAAACAGGGGAGAGAGGGGTTGGAATTCCATATTAAAGGGTAACTCCACTTTTTGTGGGATAAAAAATAGCAAATAAACACACATGTCATTTCCTGCTTGCGTGATTGGCTTACTGATTTTCCTAGAAGTCTGCACTAAGATACAGGTCGGATTTTGGACATCCCCTGGCAGGATATTGCCAAAGGTAAAGCATGTTGAGAAGGAATGCAAACCCTGCATCTTTCCTCATTGGAACCCTGCAAGTGCAGCAGTTGATTGATGGTTATAAAATCACTCCCATTCACATTCATTTTGCACATGGACACAGACAGTTATTTCTATTTTTTCAGAATAACAAAATGTAGGAATCTGCAACAAAGTTTGTTAAAATCCTTGCCATGCACATAGATCACTCAGAGGAGAATGTTTTTCTTAACATAAGTGGAATTATTATTTAAGCGTATAAGGCAATTACCTCTTCATACATGTTGCAATCTCAGTGTACAACCTCCTTAAGCACCCATTTAATCTTACGTGTTTTTGCATGTGTTTTGCACCTAAGCCTATGTACTACAATGCTCGGCAATTGGAATGCCTTGCAGACTGTGCACATCTCTACATTCATTTGCTTGGAGCTCAAAGGGGCTTTTTTTTAGAGCTATGTCATGCATTTTTGGCCTTGTAGACATCACTGAAAGTACCTGTAAACATGCAACACAAGCGGTTTCATGCGTTTTTATGCCTAAACAACTCTTCTTTACGTTCCTTTTCTTCTCCTGCCAACCACACCTATACATATACATATAACACTTATACCTGCTCAAAAACATGCAAAAAAAACTATAAGCACTTACTAGGTGTGAATGGAGGCATAGATCTACCACCAACTTTGTAGTGTCAGGGCCTGCTTTTATTGGATACAGGTTTATTGGATAGTTTAGGTAGGTCATCATATTACATAGTTTGATAACTCTACACAGGGTTCCATCAAATGTTCCAACAAACACACTACTTTATTGCTTCATTTTACAAGATGAAAGAGACCGACAGAAAATATTATATCTGATCAGCAATAATAAGATACCAAACAGGCAGATGGAGGAATGGTTGATACAATCATTTATAGCCTTTTCACACTTGGGCAGGCAGGGCAGTAGCGGTAAAGCGCTGCTAGTTTAGATGCCAAAGCACCGCTATACGGGCAGCAGTGGGGCACTTTTAACCCCTAAGAAGGGGTTAAAAAGGGGTTAGAAACGCTGGTGCCCCGCTCCCGAAGTGGTGTGCATGCGCCGGCCATTCATTTCAGTGGCGGTGGAGGAGCGGTGTATACACCGCTCCTC
>BLSH010230219.1:1048499-1059194 GCA_018402905.1 Glandirana rugosa
CTTGTTAGTGTCTCAAGAAATGAGATAGGCAGTCAGTACATCAGGTGTGATCAATTTTCAATGATTGGCGCCATAGCTTGTGGATTCTATAACTTTCCCACAGACCAAATAATATACACTTATTTGGGTTATTTTTTACCAAAGATACAGTATCTCACAAAAGTGAGTACACCCCTCACATTTTTATAAATATTTTTTTTTGATTACAATCTTTTATTATAAGGTTGTCATATAAAATACAGCTGTCAAAAGGTTCACATGTATTACTAGGTATTGTTGTATATGGCACTTTACAGATACAGGTACATGCTAAAAAGAGATAAGGCACAAGTGTTCAATATTGAATGAGCTGCTTAAGAGCAAACCACTATAGATAAGAAGGCTAAAAAGCTCTATCAACAAATGTTAGGTACTCAAATTGGAAATACAGTTATCCCAAGGGGTCTATTTTTCTTCAAAAATGTGCATACTGTCCTGAACTGAATGGAATAGACGTTCTATCAGTTTGACCATACCCATCCTGTTCAGGACTTGTTGCTAGGGAAGATTTTGTGAGAGCCAGTTACAAGCAATCATCCATTGTACAGCGCTCAACAACGAGTGGATGAGTCTGGAGCATGGTTTGGATATTCCTGAGATATTTTGGCATAAAACACAAATGTGAGGGGTAAGTGTGATGTGTTTCTTAGTTATTTGGAGAATTTTTTCGGAAGTAAGCCTCCAAGTAGAGTCTAATTGGGGGCATTGCCAGAAAATGTGAAGTAAGGTTCCTATCTCATCACAATCTCTGAAGCATTTCTGGGATACATTTGTATAGAACCTGTGAATTCTATCTGGTGTCATATACCAACGAATAAGTATTTTAGTTGGTGTCTCTTTAAAGGCTGTGGATCTGTTGCATTTGCGCATATTGTCAATTCTGAGATGCCATTCTTTAGGTGAGATTGAACATCCAACTCTGCTTCCCATTTAGCCATGGCATGTGTTTTTAAGGGTTGGGAGGTTGCGTTTAAGTGTTTGTATAGAGAAGAGATTAAACCCTTACCCCTCGGTGTGTTAATACAAATTTGTTCAAAGATTGTGAAAGGGGGAGTAAGTGAGAGGGAATAAGAGTTGGAGAAGAATTCTTTGATGAGATTGTATGGCGTTTCAAATTTGGGGTGGAGATTGTATTTCTCTGCAAGTTTGCTGAAGGATATGAAAGTGCCATTTTCTATAAAAGCTTTGAGGGTTAAAAGTTTATGGTGTTTCCATGGATGGTAAGTAGAATTGTGTTTAAAGTGTCTGTGGATATCTGGGTCGCCTACAAATGAGGCTAATGGGGGAGATGAAGAGAAGAGATTGTATGTGTCCTTATGCTTGAGCCAGAGTTGTAAGAGGTGTGAGATGATGGAGTTGTGTCAGTGAAATTGTCTAGTTTTAGTCTTAGGAGACCACAAAATCCCTTGAATGTAATGAGGAGAGATTGAGTTTGTTTCAAATGTTAGCCAGGGGATCTCAGTGGTGTTATGGAACCACTGTGTGTAAGTCTCGTTGCGATGTAGTATAGCCAGATATTTGGTAATCCTGCGCCCCCCTCTTGCTGGGGTCTGTGAAGTAGTCTAGAGTTACATCTAGGTTTCCTGCCCGCCCATACAAATTTGTTGATATCCTTTTGGATGGATAAAATTTGGTATTTAGGGATATTAATCAATATGGTGCGAAAAATAAAATAGGATTTTGGGTAGGATGGTCATTTTGACTGCGCATAGTCTACCTAGAAAGGAGATATGAAAGGATGACCATAGTTTAAACATGTTTCTAATTTGAGAGAATAGATGTGGAAAGTTATGCTGATAGAGGGAGTGGAATTGAGAAGAAACTTGTATGCCCAAGTAGCGAATGGATTGAGTGCACCACGTAAAGTTGTATTGGTTTTTTATTCTGGATAATATGTCTGGGGAAAGATTAACTGGAAGAAATGAGCATTTGGATTGGTTGATACCTAGTCCAGATATTAGGTGAAAGAGATGTAGTTCTCTGAATAAGTGGGGAAGTGTTGCAAGAGGCTCTGAGAGAGTGAGAATGGCGTCATCTGCATAAAAACAGATCTTATGTTATTTCTGATTTTTTTGTGTAGCCGATAATATTGGGGTTGTTCCTTATTGCGCAGGCCAATGGCTCTAGGGCAAGAGCGAAAATAAGAGGGGAAAGGAGGCATCCCTGTCTAATTCCTTTATTTAAGTTAAAGATTTCTGAGTAAACTCCTGGGATTTTTATTCTTGTTTGCGGGTCTTTATAGAGGGCTTTGAAGCCATGAAGGAATTTGTTAGATATGCCGAATCTATCTAGTATTGTATCCATATATGGTCAGTTTACGCTGTCGAAAGCCTTGTTGATATCAAGACTAAGGAGGCTAAGAGGGTGAGAGAATATATTAGAGTCTTGGACTATGTAAGTGACCAGTCTTATATTATCGGTAATTAGTCTATTGGGCATGAACCCTGTTTGGTCATGATGGATTAGACTGTTGATAACTTTGGCCAATATATCCGCCAAAAGGCGGCCAAAAATTTTAAGATCATTGTTCAAGACTGAAATAGGGCTGAAATTTTGTGGGAGGGAGTGATCTTTATGGGGTTTGGGAATTAGGGACATATTGGCTAACAGCATTTATTTTGGAAAACTGTTTCCTGATAATATGTGATTAAATAATTTACAAAGGTGGGGAGAAATTATAGAGACCGTTTTTTTGTAATAGGTGGTAGAGTATCCATCAGGTCCAGGCGCTGTGCCTGTTTTAAATGAGGAGATAATTTTTTCAATTTCTTGTTCTATACAAGGTGCGTTAAGAGAGGCGGCTTGCAAGGAAGTTCGTTTTGGTAGATATTGAGAATATTGAGCCAGTCTATAGCAAATTGGGGTGGAGTAGGAGTGAGAGAAGAAAGTAAATTCTTATAAAAATCTAAAAAGATCTCCTGTACCTTTTGTGGATGAGTGATGAGGTGACCGTTATTGTCTCTTAGTTTGTAAACGTGAGGTGTTTTCAACGTTTGATTACGTTTTTTGGCGAAAATAGATGAAGTTGAGTTGCCATGTAAGAGGAACCTAGCTTTTGAAAATCTTAATTGTTTTTCTGCATCATTTGAAAGAAGCAGGTCTAATGCTTGTCTTTTCGATTTAATCTGATGTAAAATATCTTGTGAGTGAGGGCAGTTGACTTTGTGGTATAGTGAATTAAATTCTCTGGATAAGTTTAGAATCTCTATTAGTCTTTCCTTCTTTTTCTTGATGGCAATGTCTAAAAAAAAACCTCTCATGACTGCTTTGTGTGCGGTCCATAGTGTTGTTGGGGAAATGTTATCTACGTTGTTCATAGTGAAGTATTCTTGTAAGTGTGAAATTGTTTGTTTTAAAATAATGGGGTCTGAAAGGAGGGAGTTGTTTATTCTCCAATTGTATGGTGAAGGTGTAAGGCCAATTGCTGATGTGGTGAAAGTGACTATGTGATGGTCTGACCATGGCCAAGGGATAATTTCTGAATTTAATGAGTTGGCTAACACAACAGGGGTGGTGAAAATATAATCCAGCCTAGCAAAGCTGTTGTGTGGTGCTGAATAGAAGGTATAGGCCTTAATGCTTATGTTATGAGTTTGCCAAACATCATTCAATTGAAAATTAGAGAGTACATTTTTATAAATATTTTATTATATCTTTTCATGTGAAAACACTGAAGAAATGACACTTTGCTACAATGTAAAGTAGTGAGTGTACAGCTTGTATAACAGTGTCAATTTACTGCCCCCTCAAAATAACTCAACACACAGCCATTAATGTCTAAACCGCTGCCAAACAAGTGAATATACCCCTAAGTGAAAATGTCCAAATTGGGCCCAAGTGTCAATATTTTGTGTGGCCACCATTATTTTGCAGCACTGCCTTAACCCTCTTAGGCATGGAGTTCACCAGAGATTCACAGGCTGCTACTGGAGTCCTCTTCCACTCCTCCATGACGACATCATGAAGCTGGTGGATGTTAGAAATCTTTCGCTCCTCCACCATCTGTTTGAGGATGCCCCACAGATGCTCAATAGGGTTTAGGTCTGGAGACATGCTTGGCCAGTCCATCACCTTTACCCTCAGCTTTTTTAGCAAGGCAGTGGTCATCTTGGAAGTGTGTTTGGGGTTGTTATCATGTTGGAATGCTGCCCTGCGGCCCAGTCTCCAAAGGTATGGGATCATGCTCTGCTTCAGTATGTCACAGTACATGTTGACATTCAGGGTTCCCTCAAAGAGCTGTAGCTCCCCGGTGCCAGCGGCACTCATGCAGCCCCAGACCATGACACTCCCACCACCATGCTTGTAGGCAAGACACACTTTTCTTTGTAATTCTCACCTGGTTGCCGCCACACACGCTTGACACCATCTGAACCAAATAAGTTTATCTTGGTCTCATCAGACCACCGGACATGGTTCCAGTAATCCATGTCCTTAGTCTGCTTGTCTTCAGCAAACGGTTTGCGGACTTTCTTGTGCATCATCTTTAGAAGAGGCTTCCTTCTGGGACAACAGCCATGCAGACCAATTTGATGCAGTGTGCGGCATATGGTCTGAGCACTGACAGGCTGACCCCCCCCTTCAACCTCTGCAGCAATGCTGGCAGCACTCATACATCTATTTACAAAGACATCCTCTGGATATGACGCTGAACATGTGCACTCAACTTCTTTAGTCTACTATGGCGAGGCCTGTTCTGAGTGGAACCTGTCCTGTTAAACTGCTGTATGGTCTTGGCCACCGTGCTGCAGTCAGTTTCAGGGCCTTCACAATCTTCTTATAGCCTAGGCCATCTTTATGTAGAGCAACAATTCTTTTTTTAGATCCTCAGAGAGTTCTTTGCCATGAGGTGCCATATTGAACTTCCAGTGACCAGTATGAGAGATTGAGAGCAATAACACCAAATTTAACCCACATGCTCCCACTTCACACCTGAGACCTTGTAACACTAGTGAGTCACATGACACCGGGGAGGGAAAAGGGCTAATTGGGCCCAATTTGGACATTTTCACTTGAGGGGTGTACTCACTTTTGTTGCCAGCGGTTTAGACATTAAAGAGGAAGTAAACCCAGATGGGGTTTACTTCCTCTATGTCCCCCCTATAAAGTAGAAACATAATGGGCTACTATGCATCGCATAGTAGCCCATTATGTGCCACTTACCTGCAAACAAAGCCTGCAATGTCCAGCGATGTCCCCACTGCTGGCGGCATCCATCTTCTGCCCCTCTTCCTCCCGGGGCCGTGACTCCGGCACTGTGACTGGCCGGAGTCGCGTGACGTCACTCCCGTGCATGCGCGTGGGAGCCGCCAGTCACGGCACGGTCGCAGTGGAGGAACAGCACGCAGGCCGTTCCTTCACTGCGCATGTGCCGACATGACGTCAGCACAGCTTCAACACTGCATATCTCCTGAACCATACAGGTTTAGGAGAAATACAGTGCACCTACAGGTAAGCCTTATCATAGGTTGACAACCACTTTAATAGCTGTGTGTTGAGTTATTTTGAGGGGACAGCAAATTTACACTGTTATACAAGCTGTACACTCACTACTTTACATTGTAGCAAAGTGTAATTTCTCCAGTGTTGTCACATGAAAAGATATAATAAAATATTTACAAAAAAGTCAGGGGTGTACTTGCTTTTGGGAGATACTGTATGTAGCAGTATAAATTTTGGCCCAAATTTATTAACAAAAATTACTTATTTGCAAAATTGAATCATAGAAACTAAAAATAAAGTGTTTTTTTTTTTCAAAATATTCGCTTCTTTTTCACTTATGTCGCACAAAATAAAAAAATCCAGTGGTGATTAAATACCACCAAAATAAAGCTCTCTTTGTGTGAGAAAAATGATACAAATTTTGTTTGGGTACAGTGTAGCATGACTGAGTAATTGGCATTCAAAGTGTGAGAGCACTGAAAGCTGAAAATTGATCTGGGCAGGAAGGGGGTATAAGTGTCCTGTATTGAAGCGGTTAAGGAAATCATTGATTTTTATCCACCCTGGTATCACCCCATACGTGACAGCGCACTGATTGGCGTACAGACACCGCCCGCCTCATTTATAGGGGCCAGTTTCGTGTGTGCATGAGTGGCAGGCTAGACAGGAGAGAGCCCATTGCGCTAACCTGCCCAGTGTCTTGCTGCTCTGTTCTGCTCCTGCTGTCAATCCGCAGCAGTAGGACAGAGCACTCTGGCAGACAAGGAGGACAAGGAGGGGGGAAGGGGAGAGCTATGCCAACTTGCTAGCCTGCTCATTGCCCTACTCCCTGTCCTGCTGTCACTCCACAGCGGAAGGACAGAGCACTGTGGCAGACTGGGGGGGGGGGGAGGGGGGGTGTGACACCATGTTTTATCGCACCAGATGACACCGACCCTAGTGACGCCACCGAAAATACAGTTTCTGGCTCTGAGGTCATTAATGCCACATTTTGATACCTGTATCTAAGTGGCTATAATGTCATGGCACCTTATGTATTTCATGAAGTTATGGTTTTGTCTGCTACAGAAGGATTGTAAAATTTGTTTTCCAGAAACGTCTCTTGAAAAGAATAAAAAAAAGCACAAGACTTGCTCTTTGGTCTCCTGAGAATACATACACTCTTAGTTATACATCTGCTATTGTAGTGAAAGGTGAACACTGGTCTAACCTGTTTTCACATATTACTAAGTAACTGTAATGGAGAGTATCTACAGATATACCATGTTGACTTTACAGCAAACAAATTTACAGATTGCAACATGATTTGAATACATATTATACTTCTTGGTTTTATTGTAAGCTAAATGTGCTTTTCGTACTCAGCTGCTTGGAACGGCATAGAGAGGTGAAATAGAAAAGGCAAACATGCAAGCACTGTCCATTCATAACTTTAAAGCGGAATTCCACCCAGAAATTTTTTTTACATCATTCAAGTCCTTTGCCTATATAGACTTACCTTTGAAGGAAAAAAAATTATACTCACCCTAAGTCACTTGTTGCTAGGTGGTCTCTGTAATCTGCCCCTTTTAGGTCCGAGGCTCTTCTCCTCACTTCCTGCTTCCCCTGTGACTCATCATTTCCCAGGAGTCAGTGGGCTTCCCTGTACTGTAAAAATCGTGTTATTTCTGGACAGGGAATGACGCGATTTAAGGCGGACCGAGATTGAGCAGTGCATGATGGTTACCCACCATGCACTTCTTTCAGGAAGAGATGCCAGGAGACTACGGATGGGCTTCAGATGCCCTCACCTAAGATGGAAAAGTCCAGCAGTGAGAGAAATTAAATTGTGAGTAAAAAATACATGTAATTACTAGGCGGTTTGAAAGTAAGGAAACAAAAGGTTACATCTATTTAGTATTAAAAGAGTGGATGCCACAAAAAAAAAATTCTGGGTGGAAGTCCGCTTTAAGCCCCTGTTCACACTGAATGTGGCTTTGAAATTGTGCGACTTCATCTGACTTCAAAGCCACATGTCAGTGTGACTTCAGGTGCGACTTAGAAGACATCTGTGCGGCTTCAGGCACAGATGTCTATTCAAGTCACACCCGAAATCGCCAAAAGTAGTGCAGGAACTACTTTTTCAAATCGCTGCGACACCGCAACGCCGGCATTGCATCGATTTTATCATGGCTACTGCCGACAATAGGGTGCAACTTGTCATGCAGTCTGACCTGTCAAATCGCATAACAAGTCACTCCAATGTGAACGAGGGCTGAAGAACAGACTGTTTTCTGTATACACCTCCTGTACCATTGGGATCATAAACAGCAAATGTGATTGCCAATGCCACTTTGGTGTTAACAGAAAACAGCAGATGAGCCGGCACTCCAAAATAACGGTCTTCAAATAATTTAACAATTCAAAAAAAGTAAAAATAACTGATCGCGCAGACGCATTTCGGCCCCTGGCCTTGTTTACAGCATGTTCCACAATGACATATAACACACATATATACAAAAAGAAAATGGAAATAAGGAGGAGTCTTCTGCCAATCTGAAAAAGGATATGTGTGTTATATGTCATTGTGGAACATGCTGTGAACAAGGCTAGTGGCTGAAATGCGTCTGCGTGTTCAGTTATTTTTACTGGTATGGAATAAAGTATTTGAAGACCGTTATTTCGGAGTGCCGGCTCATCTGCTGTTTTCTGTTTCTGATATCTTGGATGAGGGAGGAACATCCTGAGCCAAAGCACCTGACTCAGGTGTGCACGATCTTATATTGCATCTTCAGCTCCTGGTGTTTTGAGCAGTGCACTTGTTGCAGACTACTTTGGTGTTAATGATCCAATTTAAAGTAGACCTTCACCCTCTCTAACTAATTTGTTTTGCTCCTCTCCTTCATATAAAACAATCAGGTCTTGCCCCTCCCCTTTCATTTAAAACAATCAGATCTTGCCCCTCCCCCATTATTCTAGTGCATATAAACTGCTAAATACCTTTTCTCATCAGCAGTATATACAGTGCCTTGAAAAATATTCATATCCCTTGAAATTTTCCACATTTTGTCATGTTACAACCAAAAACGTAAATGTATTTTATTGGCATTTTATGTGATAGAACAACACAAATTGGCACATAATTGTGAAGTGGAAGAAAAATGAAAATGGTTTTCAAAATTTTTTTACAAATAAATATCTGAAAAGTGTGGCAGGCATTTGTATTCAGCCCCCTTTACTCTGGTACCCCTAACTAAAATCTAGTGGAACCAATTGCCTTCAGAAGCCACAAAAAGAGCACGACTCTAATGCTTCGATATAGGTAAGTTTGGAGGATGCCAATCACGCCAGAGGCCCCCTTCACGTTAGAGACCCCTCATCATATCAGATTACCCCCATCGCAAAGCCCATAGTGAGAAAGTCCCACCTATCAGAGAGCCCCCCCATCATATCAGAGTTGCCCCTATACATCAGAGTCCCCCCCCCCCCATCACATTAGAGCCTCCCCATCAATACAAAGCCCTCCCATCACATCAGCATTCCTCCATCACATCTTGTAGTCTATGCAGGCTATGTCACTCCCAGCTCTCCTATCTCCTGTGTGCCTGTCTTCAACTCCCCCCTCCCTCTTCCTCTCTTAACTTCTCCTCTCTGCTCTCATAATTAACTCTAAAAGCTCCTATCCCTCTGTATTAGAAGAAGAAGTTCACCCTGTGTCTGTGTTATATCAGAAATATAATATTCTTATCTATGTGGATATCACAGCACAGCTCTCTCTCCAGCTGATGTCAGCAGAAGTGCTCAGCCCCTCCCTCAGGAATTCTGAGCTAAGAGAGAAAAGCTGAAAAGGGAAAATTGATCCTAGTAAGAAGGTGTGATATCTATACAGAGAAGTATATATATGTTATAACACAGACACAGGGCAACTTCTTGTTATAACTTAGAGCAGATTATACAAGTGGCTTAACAAACACTTGAAGTTAGAAGCTGATTGGCTACCATGCACAGCCAAATCAGATTTTGTACTCCCCAGTTTTAGTAAGTCAACCACATAATGTTGTAGTTTATTTTATTAATTTGTTTATTTATGTATTTATGTTGCCTCAATGTACTTTTATAGTGCTAATATGCTTATTCTTTTCACAGGTTTATTTTACAATCAAATGGATACAAGTTATTACAGCTACACTAAGGTAGGAGAACCAGTTAGCTGGACTGCTATCACTGGCCCCTAGGCACCCAAATTTTGAGCTTTAAGCTACACCTCCTGCCAGAGGTTACATAACCTTAAGGGTTTTCGTTCTGTCTTTTTAATAAAATCACCTGACATTTGAAGGAACATCTGTCACCTTAAAGTAAAGGGTACTTTGACATGCAGCAGTAAACTAATTAGATTACATGGAGCATTTCCTTTGAGTCAGTCATTGTTTGGATACATGTCAAAACATAGAACAAACTTTCTAGAAGAGTGCCATTTTATGTAATTATCAGCAGTTCTCCAGCTCCGAAAAGCAATTAGATCAGTCTTTGACAAAGTCATTGATTTCCAATCCTAATGACCTGCCAGCCATAATATGCCATCTGCATCTGCCCCAGTCTACTCTATGTACCAGAATCTTGCTTTATCCAGTATGTTACAGCTGACAGGTTTGCTCTAAATAAAGACGATGTCTCACTTTCATTTTTATTAATGCATTCTGCACTCCAGGGGGAAAAGTACATAAAGTACTTTGTCCCACCTTTCTACGTGCTGTCTAAGGCTAGCTGTTAGGTCAGACAGGAGGCCCCTTCTCTTCCACGGTTGTCCAACAATGCAGCTAGAAAGGACTGCTTTGACAGGTGGAACTTTTCTTCATCTCCAAGCAATTGCCTATTTGCCTGGAAGATTTTAGTTCAGAAGCGTAACAACCTGTTGGCACCTTCTCTTCCCCGGAGGACAGACTGGATTGTCGATCGGAATCTGTCGTGCATCTTTCCACCCTGTTTCATGAAATACATGAAAAGGGGGACCTCACGTCTTACGTAATTATTTTTACTTTCACTCTGTAGCAGAAATAAATCTCGTTTGGACAGTCGACATTGTATGACCTATTTCGTTCTAAGACCATGTATCTCATCTGACCCCGTCTACGTCTACCGTATAATACCGACCGTCCAGTAATCCTAACCTTTAGTTACTGAAACAGTTTCTGACTAGATTAACGAAAAGCCTCGACCTCTTGACGACTATTAATGTAT
>BLSH010230219.1:1067199-1083651 GCA_018402905.1 Glandirana rugosa
TTAGGAAAACCCTAACAGTTGACTCTAGAACAATCTGTTTGAAGAAGAACGGTACCGACGATACGATCTGTTGAACTTATTACGTTACATGGACATAAGGTTTCAGAAAACTCGTGACATTTACATGGGGAAAGAAATGGAAACAAAAACTCGAGTACAACTCGTAAGGTCTAAAGACATTGAGACATACATAGAAAAGTTATTTTTCTCAAATTTTTTTTATTTAAAAACATAATTATGGGTTTTATTGGGTGGATTGGAAAAGTTTGAAATATAGTCCTCTGAACTCGTTACGACACCGTGACCAGTTTACAGTGACTTTGACTGAATAGTGATCCTCCCCATCAAAGACCATTTGACCAGTGCCACAGCATTGCTCAAGTCTCCTGATATAAAGTTTGAAAAGGTTAGGTGGGTTATTTTGGGTATTAATACAAAAATTTATTTTTTTTAAACTCTTTTTATTGAAAAGATACATACAGAGTTACAGAAATCTGGAATGCTCAACATGAGCTCAAAAACAAAGGTAAAGAAAGGGGTACATTTACAGTGCTCAAAAGACTTTGGAATACAGGTACATTGCATTATTCAAGTTGTCTAGCATAGCAGCCATGGCAAGAAGAAGTTTGTCTAACAAGATCTCAGTTGACAATCCCAAAAGGATTTATAACCCCGTTAGGCTCTCATTCACCCACTGGATCTTGTAAGTGTGGAGGCACACCAGGCATCCCACACGTTGTTGTACTTATTTGGACAGCCTCAGTGTTCTTAGATAATTTTTTCATACGGTAAGACTTGATTTACCAGCCCAAGCCATTGTGCTATGGTTGGAAGGGTGGGCTGAATCCACCTTAGTGCTACTGCTTTACGGGCCACGAATAGTGTCTCTAACAACATAGTCCTTGTATGTCTAGGCCACAATTCCTCATCCAAAACTTCCAGCAAACACACCAGCGGGGTGCACGGGACGGGAATTGACAGCACCGTGAACAAAATGTCTGTCACTTGCTGGCAATACCTTGCAATCATTGGACAGAGCCACATAACATGAATGAAGTCAGCGCGTGGAGCTATGCATCTGGTACATGCTAAAGTAGGCACACGGTGCATGGCATGTACCCTAATGGGGGTTAGATAGGATTGATGGAGCATACAGAGGTGTATCAGTTTGTTATTAATTGCTGGGGATACCGATAAATGGGCTGAGCAGGCCTCTTCCCACTCCTCGTCTCCAAGATTAGGGATAAGAAGCTGCCATTTAGCTCGTGCTTCCAAAGGCACCCCACCGGTAGTGGCAGACAAAAGCCACAGATAGAGGGTGGAAATAAGACCCTTAGGGCCCTGAGATCGAAGCACTCCTATTAAAGGGACAACAATTTATTTTTATATCATATAACTGCTGTAATCTGTACCATCTGCCACACAGCTTTGACTTTTTACTTTGTATATCATATACTGTATTTTATAGATCCTGCAGGTATGGTTATAAGTCACATGTCATTAGGGTGTGTAACAAAGCAAACAACATCAATCCACATGACTCGTCCTGACTGTTCTTGATGCTAAATTTAGAAGATGCTGAAATGACATAACTGTGTTGCTTGTCAAACCTGAACTAACACATTGTTTTTCATAAACATAAGTGCATCCATGGCAAAGTTTAGTTTACTGCTTAATGATCTGACCATGTCTTATGCTAGGATTAACAGTACACTGCTTGCCGGGGTTAGGGACCTAGACACACCTAGTGCAGCGTCAAGGAACAGCATAGCCAATAGATAATGTATGGAGAGTCTGAGGGTCAAATGCCAGATTGGGATGTCAGCCAAGAGCAGGATGAGAATTGCATAAACAAACAGACTAGATAACTACAGAATGAGGGAACATAGACTAAAAGTTGTGTCACCAGATGTGGGGGCAGGATCAGAGAGTGCTTAGACTTTGCCAGAATGGTGGAGTTGTGAAGGACACCTCCAAGTTGTGGCCTTTGCTGTAAACATAACTGAGACAAACAGTATAGCCAACAGGGATAAACTTTACTGGCAGCGAAAAAGAGGCAGTAGGTCAGAAAGTTGCCAAGGGCAACCATGCGGGGCAAAAGCAACCCAGCAAGTTGTGCTGGGACAGAACTAACAAACAGCCATTTGAGAGGCACTAGATTTAAGGGTTGCCAGTGTAAACAACACAGAAATGACCCAACAGATTGTCCTAGAACAGAAGGTTGCCAGGACAGGATCAGAGAATTAGAGATAATCCATAGAAGCTGACTAGTAAAAGGCATGGCAAGATACTTTTAGCTTTTGGGCAGATACCAATTGGTTGATTTCAGCTTTTGGTAAACACCAACAGGTTGAATTCTTATATCTTTCAGATATTCCTGTGCTGCTGAATTTCCCAGCTTTGCCCACCAATATCACTATTATGAAGTTAAGAATAAACCGTATTTTTAGTTGGAACATACTTTATGTTTACCCTAAACATATGGTTGATATGCTTTCACATCCAGTTTCTTTATTATATTTCTATAATATTAAATATAGATATTTGTAGTTTACCGAGCAACTATAACCATGTGTCCTGGTTAGCAAAAACTGGAATAATCTAAAAGCCACTTGTTTTCAAATAATCAGGAGACTAATTAACTGGCATTGTGAAAAAAAATGGCAAAGCACAACCACTGTGTACAACTGTAAATGAGCAAACATAACTCATAAAGCTTTCAGCACACATAGGATCTTACAGCATGCATAGGAATATGTTGTTTACGGTGAAAAATATATATTTTTTTATATAGCCTGAAGGGTAGCCACCACACTCCATGTTTTGAGGTAAATGCCCTAGTGCTCACCCAGAAAAAATAATCCAGACAAATCCAAACCAGATATGGAGGCACTAACTGGTCTTGCAGATGAGATAGATCAAAACAGCAATGTATTTATTGTCAATGTTTTAATGAAGCTCAGTCCATCTTTCTCAAGGCTTGAAAAAGATGGACTGAGATTCATCGAAACGTTGACAATAAAAACACTGCTGTTTTAGATCTATCTCATCTGCAAGACCCATGAGTGCCTCTATCCCTTGTTTGGATTTATATATTTCTATATATATATATATATATATATATATTTACAGTTTGTTTGTTTTTTTAGTATTTTAGGTCCTGGCTCAATAATTGGTTATGCAGTCTTTCAGAATGTAGTAAAATCAGCAGAGGTAAGTAATTTGTTAAAATGGCTAATATCTATATTTTCACATAGGAATAAGCGGAGGTTATAACACACTTCATATATGCATATAATACAGCCCAATTAAAACCCAGCTCAATCCTAAACAGTTTTTTTAAGTTCGGGTTAGAACCAATGTCAGGCGTTATTTCTGCCTCAGACCCCATTGGGTGATTTCCCACTCATTTTCCAGCCTCAGTAATCCCACAAGAGGTGAGTTGGAAATGACCCCAATCTCTCCAGCATTACCATAAAAAAACCTCTTTGTGGGGTTTATTTACTAAAGCTGGAGAGTGCAAGTCTCACTATTGCATAGAAACCAATCAGCTTCCAGTTTTTTTTGCCAAAGCTTAATTGAACAAGCTAAAGTTAGAAGCTGTTTGGTTTCTCTGCAGAAGTGAAACAGATTTTGCACTCTCTATCTTTAGTAAATAAACCCCTATGTTACCTTTCTTGTTGCTGTGTCCCTCTTGGGGTGATTACCTCCTGCTTCCTGTGTGGTCACCAATATAATGTTTATGTTGCATATAGCACCTGTTGAGAGTGCACAGGAGGCATGCTTGGTGCATCTAAAGCCTAGAACATACTATTTGTTTTTTTTGGTCCAACCTCACAAGTTGCACGAAAAAAAAAACCTGTCAGCTCTGGTCAGAGCCACTGTACTAACCATGCAAGGTTAGTTCAGCAATGTTCCCTGCTGAGCCGTTGTGTTCTGACAGGGGACGGCCCCCCTGCCTCTGTGCCATTGGCTGAGAGCGCTGATCAGGAGGCAGTTGGATGCTGGTTTTCTAGCATGCATGTCCGACAGAAGCCAGCCAAACAGACAGACTGACATACACACGGGCCGTATGTCAGCCGTTTTTTAAACCGGCCTTTGTCTCCCGATATTCGGCCCATGTGTACCCGGCGTAAGGGTTGTAATTGAACATTATTCAGGAGAGTGAAGATAGTTTTAACCACACCCCTTGACCAAGTCCTAACTATAAGATTAGGTTACAGGAAGATTAAGGAGGTGTAATTAACCAGCATGAAACCATTACTTATGTGTTCTGTTCCTTCTGTGATTGATGGTGTTCTCCCAAGTAAGAGGTTGGTGGAATTCTCCCAATAAGACGTAATTTGACAACAATCAGTAAGTTGAGTAATTGAGTCAGGTTGAGCAGCAGGGGCTACAGTGAAGAACTGTCGAACTGTGGATGAGAAGTTAACATGTAGATTACATTCGGTGCCCCCCACCCTTCCAAGGGCATCATTGGCCTTGCTTAACCTGTGGGTTTTCAAGTGTTTTTACCTGATGGAGTTGCAGGTCAGAAAAAGGGTTTCTGGCCTTGCAGTAAGGTAGCCGAAGGAAGTGTTCATCTGTGACTGCCACCAGTTTTGATCTAAAGGTGATATAGTTACGTTTTAAAGACTTTTTTAGTAAAAAATAGTTTTTCCCCAAATCTAATTGTATAGACTTCAATAACCTCAGTCACACCACGTATGTATACAGTCGATTGTACAAAAGTGGATTGACAGAGGACAAGGAAAGAAATAAAGTTCAGACAATGTCAAGTTCTCGTAATGATCAGCAAAGTTATAGTCAGGCAGAATTGTTGACCTTTTGAAGGGAATCATTGTCTCCCCTTATGAGGCCTTCTGCAAGGAATTGAATAACAAGTGGCCGTTGTACCCAGCTTCTGGGCGGGGTGAGTGATAGGTGTCCTCCGCTATGATATCACTACCAAAGTGCAATAGTTCTCTTTCTTTATCTCTCTCTCATCCAGTAATGGCTCTACCCTCCTGTAAGAATCTAAGTCAGCACCCAAAAAGACAGTCTGCAGGTTGAATGAAAATAATCAAACAGGTATCCCCATCCACACGATACAGCATGGATGGAGGAATCACCCGCTGTGGCTTTTATATTTTGAAAGCTCAGCCGGCGTCCAAATCTAATTGGATTCAGCTGTTTGGCCAACTATCCTCTGATTGGCCATTTGAAGGGTGTCCAGCAGGAGGCGGCAGATAGGGCCATCCACATAGAGAATTCCTAAAGGAACCATTTGAAATTGGTATAGTGTGTTTGCAGCTTAACCTGTTGTAGTGCCCACAAATATTCATGACAATATGGGAACAATATGTCCTACAACTGGGACAGTGGGTGAGTGGAAAATGTCTCCACTAGGCATCTACTGTATAATACCTAACAGAGGTTCTAAATCTTTACATTCTACCCAAAACTAAAAAAAAGTCTCAAATTCTCTTTAAATTCTCTTTTAAAGGCTAAAATCATTCTTTAGTGCTTTGCTTCAGGCATATGTATGTTGTTATATAATTCACATCCTATACATGCATTCTTCTTATGTGTATTTTAGTTTCAAAGATATGTGTGACTTATGGCAGACAATAATATCTTAATCTTGTAATTGTCACTCCTAGGTTCGGCCTCTCTTCTACCTTAGTCTTTCAGATTTGCTCCTTGCAGCGTGTTGGCTCATTGGAGCCGTTCTATATAGGAGATCATGTCAGCATAATGTTGCATGCTATAACCTGCAGGCAGTGGGTCAGGTAAGTGCTGCACTCCCTTATTCTTAGGTCAGTCACCCATTTTTATTACAGAGATCAGAGCATCTGTTTGTCAAGTGTTTGAATATAATTTTACTATCCTGATTAAAAGAATCAATTGAAACCTCCAAAATGATTACAGTATATGCAGTGAGGCTGCACATACAGTAATAAATATAAATGTCTTTTTTATTGTTTGCTTTGTGCTGCAACAGGGGTTGGAAGTCCCTGTATTAGCAGCATGCTAGAGAGTTGGACCGCTGTATAACACAGAGCACAGTGATCTATGTCTCCAGCAGTATGATCTGCCCCCTGCCAAGTGCTCCTATCAACAGTGCTGGTTAGGAAGCTTGATCACTGCTGATTGGAGCACTGGCAGGGTGTGTCCACCCTCTCAAGATCAGTCTATTTATTCTGTGTTGAGCAGTGGTCTGACTCCCTAGCATGCTGCTAGCACAGGATCATTTAACCCTTTTAGCAAACAGCATGTTTAGTACTATAACTACTGTTTGTGCGAAATCCCAATGTTACATAACTGTGAATCAATTTGAAACGTGGTAAATCTCATTAAATCAACATACAAATTCATATAAATTCATAAACCTTAAAAATGCCTAGTGCCTTGTATGAAAAAGTGCCTTATATGGAAAAGTGCCCTGTGCCTCTAAATCAATTTGCTTAGTAATAGATAAACATATTTTAAAGTCCATGGTGTATAAAATGTGCCCAGTGCTCCTAATATCAAATACTTTCTCCTGATGACATCATTGTGAGGAAACGCGTTTGATGGGGCTTGCTGACGTCACTTACGTACTTTCGGCATTTGGAACGCAGATGAGTATTATATGCCGATGATATTATTGCATGCAAGTTTAGCTTATGTAATGCAAGCATTTGCCTAATGTGAGTAAATTTCCACAGTTTTTAATGCATTTTATATAAATAAATGGAATTATGCTATGGAGCTTTGCCTAGCTTTTATCTCCTTATACATGCACACTTGATAGAGCTTTATTGAGAGACATCCATTCTCCCAATTAAGAAGGTGGTGGAGAAAGCCCAGGAAAAGACCACTGGTTTTGCATACAAAGTGCTTACTATTTTGAGCTCTGGTGAGTGCACAGGGCACCTTTTATACACCGTGGACTTATGTTGATTATGGATTTTATAATATGTTTATATATTCCTTAGCAAATTGATTTAAAGGACCGAGCACTTTTTCCTATAAGGCACCTTTTCATACAAGGCACTTTTTTAAAAGGCACTAGGCACTTTAATTTATGAATCTATATGATGTATGTTAATTTAATGATGTTTAGCATGTTTTGAATTGATTCAGTTATGTAACATTGGGAATTCACACAAACAGTAGCACTAAATACAAAACTTGATCTATGGGCTGCTTTAGCTTTGGACACAGAAACATTGACAGTGACATTGACATTAAAGTACAAGTTCAGTCCTCAGCTTGGTGAGGCATGTCCCAGGTAATGACTTTGTTTTGTTTCTCAGCTGTCAATGATCTCTTTACTCTGGACAATCCAGTTTTTACATTGTTACAGGCACATTTCTTGTAAGGCAGTTTCTTGTAATATGTGGCCCTCATTGTAGCTAGGTGCATATTTTAACTATTTGTGGTCATTAAACACAAGTAAATAGAAACATTGCTGTATAGAAATCGGTGCACTGAACTTCACAAACTATATGCAAAACTTTTTTTTTTCATTTTGGATAGAGTAAGGCAGGGTTCTAACTCCTGCCAGTTTTTCTTTTGCCATCTGTGTCCCATTGGGGAGATTTACCTTCACTTCCTGTCCCATAGGCAAACAGGAAGTGATTTCCCCTCTATTACTGTTCTGAGGACAAATCAAAATGTGGAATTTTCTTTCTCTTTCACTTTTGATGATAACAGTAAACAAGACAAATAGAGAGGGTGAATTTCCCTACTAGGGGTACAGACAGCAATAAAAATCGAATGGGTTTCTAATCCATCTCCACTCTATCCAAAATAAAAAAAAAGCTTTGGCTTTTGTTATATGTTAAAATATCTGATGATTTGTGTAAATACATGTGGCCTTAACTCTTTCAATGGATAAATGTGACAACTGTCAAAGAGTGGGTATGGGGCTTTGAGGAAATCTCCACTCACTTCCTGGTGTATTTGTGGTACAGGAAGTGAAAAGTGAATGGAAATCTCCCCAATGGAGCACAGCAAATGATTTAACCATTCCCTACTCTCTCCAAAACAAGTTTTTTTCTGTATATACACTTTAATATTATACTTATTCCTACAGGGAGTTAATGTGTCTCTCTGTGTAAACACTTGTTTTCTTTGGCTGAGCTCATTTCCTCACATTAGCTGAGCCAGCCAGGTGTCAATTGTTACAATGTTGTATATTTCCAATGTCCTTAGGTTGACCTGAAAGCACAGGGTAACAGGGATGTAAGGGCTAACTCTTTTCCCTCCATTTTCAGCTGGGTTACCATCCTTTACAGGTCAACCTAGATTAAAGGGGCTTCTCCCAAGACCCCGGGTCGATTCCTGGGAAAATACTGCCAAAATGTAGCTGGTTACTCTGCAGGAGAGATCACCCCCTTTGTGGAAGGGGGGTAATAGGAGCCTAATCGGGGTTCCTGGAGAGAATCCCAAGCCCGGGGACCTTATAGACTTGCAGCTGCTAATGATGGACTTACTTCCTTTGTGATTTAATGCCAATCATGAACTCTAAGGGACTTGTAGAGCCTCCTGTGGATTATTGCCTTAATGGACTAATGCCTTAAAAATGATTGTTTTCTGGACTTTCCATCTGCATAAGGTGTGCACACTATAAGGATTGTTAGAAGAGCTCTGTACAGAATTTGTGTTGGAACTGCTTTTTGAGAACTATGCTGTATTGAGCAACTACCTCAGTAAAGGATCTGGTTTGTTTACTTGATTTGCCTGATCCAAAGTCTCTTAAAGGGGCACATCTACTGTGGGCCCCCTGTCATAGCAAAATAGCACAGCATGGGAAATCACTGTACTAACATCACTTGTGATCGATCAACTTGGTATATTCAGCTTGCCCATTAACAGTTCCAATCTCAGCCGGTTCCTGCTGAACTGGCCGAGAGTCGAACCGTGTGTGGCAGACCTTAATAAAGTAGTGAAGAATAAGGCGAGGCTGTGGCCACATCGAATAACCAATCATTTGTGAGAGATATAACAAAAACAGTGCTTTGCTACCACCTGATTGGATGATTGAAGGAACCTTATTCATTAAAGCGGAGTTCTGCCTGGCACAAAAAAAAAATTAAAAGTCAGCAGCTACAAATACTTTAACTGCTGACTTTTAAAATAAGGAAACTTACCTGTCCTGGGAGCCCGTGATGTCGGCACCGAAGCCAACGCATCCCTCAGCTGTGGGTGCAGGTGGCGGTATCCTTACTAAGGGAAACAGGAAGTTTCATAGCCTGTTTCCCACTGCGTATGCGCGGGTCATGCTGCACATTCTGAATGGTCCCTGCTGTCTTCTGGGACCTGTGTGTCGCTCAGAGTGCTGCGATCTTTCCCTGGAAGTGGGAACAGATACCTGGATTTGACAGTTATCTGCTCCCCCCTGAAAGGTGCCAAATTTGGCACCGGAGGAGGGGAGGAATCTGACCCACGGAAGTTCCGTTTATGGGTGGAACTCCGTTGTAAGCTCTGTAAACTTGTATTTTGATAAGTGAATAGTTTATATTACTTTAGTAAATAAACCCCACTCTGTAAGCAGTTAGCTTTCTCTAAAGATAGATCTTTTTGCCCTCATACATTCTATTGTGCTTTCAAATATGATGATGAAAAATTACAAAGGAAGAATAAAGGGAGAGCGGCTGGTTATGATTTCACAAACTCTTATGGTTTCACAATGAGATGTCGCAGGCAGCCTGCTGCTATGCATACAAAGAAAACGACATGGAAAACATGTACATGAACTTTTTTCACAGGAAAACGTGTATGAAAAAACCTTGTATGCCATGTGTGCTGTCTACCATTATTATAATGTAGGGAAATGTTCACAGTGGGGACTGGAAATGAACACAATGGAATTCAAATAATTATAACCATAAACAAGAAGTGCTTTTAACATAAAAAAATCTGTTTAATTGTTGGATTAGGCAAGTCCAGGACAAAGTGAAAAGGAATGTTATATTTGCTCAGTGAATACGCATGTGATAGGATTTTGACAATGTCAGTGCCTTGTATTGGTGAATTAATAAAACTACCCAGACTTTTGCCATGTTTGACAAAAAAGTATAGTTTCAATTTTTTTCCTTTTTAAGATAGACAGTCCCTATTTTTAATGCATATTCTTCTGTCCTTCTCCACAACTATACTTATTTTAGGTTTGTGTAGAGCAGGGGTCTCCAATCTTTCCAAACAAAGGTCCACTTTACTGTCCTTCAGGGGGGCCAGAATTTGGCCAGTGGGAGTAGAAAATAGCCCAGCGTTAGTGGATGTAACCAATGCCCCATCATTGGTATTAATGGGAGGAATAGGGTCCATCGCTGGTGTCTGTGGGAGGAAGAGTTCAAATCACTGGCGTCAGTTTGAGAAATAGTGCCTCGTATCAGTAGCAGGAATAATGCCCCATCTGCAGTGCCAGTGGGAAAATAGTGCCCCATAGTCAGTGGCAGTGGGAAAAATAGTACCCCATCGTCGGTGTCAGTGGGAGTAATAGTGTTCTATTGTTGGTGTCAGTGGGAGTAATAGTGCCCTATTGTTGGTGTCAGTGGGAGTAATAGTGCCCTATTGTTGGTGTTAGTGGAACGAAGAATGCCCCATTGTTGGCATCAGTGTTAGAAATAGTGCCCCAAGGGCTGAATAATTGCAAGCAAAAGGCCACATTCAGCACTTGGGCAGCCGTTTGGTGACTGCCTCTCTAGAGGTTGCTAGGGGTTCCTTGAGCTGTGGCGGATTGACCCCATATAAAAGCTAGCCATACATGATTATTTCTATTTTTTTAGCTAATGGGCTGAATGAAGAAAAACTCACATGATTCTCCATGCATACAACCAGGTGGATGGAGGAATCCATGTACCAAGTACATTTTATTCTGATAGCGGGACACTGCACTGTCAGAATACACTGATAATCAGCTGCAGCCACTGAACGACAAACGTTTTCCAGCATGTCCCTTGGATAGAAGTCAATCTAAAAAAATCAACTTCTGTCAATCATGGACAGCCATGCATTGATTGGAATTTGGTTTGTCCTTGCTGAACCAGCTGAAGTTCTATCAGTGTATGAGCTTTACTGGTCCACTGATGACATTGGTGCCAAATCTTTGTAGAAAAAAAGAACATTTAATGGGGTTTTTCCCAAGACCTCATAAGATTTTGCAAAAAAGCCCATTATTTTTTTTCCCTTTACACAGATATTGCAGTTTACCTATGAGCATTCCATGGAAGGCACTGGTGAAATATACTTTTAACAGAGCATAGACTACATTTGGAATATCTAAGAAAGTTATCTGTAACAGTCTGTAAAACTTGTCAGGTATACATACCACATAATTACTGAACATGTTCAGACATATTCCTATTATGTTTTCAGCTATCTTCACCACACTATCCAAAAAGTGGCTAAAGGATAGATCCCAGAGTGTGGTTGTAAATGGGGTTCACTCAGAACAGAGACCAGTCACTAGTGGGGTACCACAAGGCTCTGTACTGAGTCCTGTTCTATTTAACCTTTATGTAAGTGATATAACTAACGGTTTGTTGGGCAATGTATGTCTCTTTGCTGATGATACAAAGGTGTGTAATAGGGTTGATATCCCTGGAGGTGTCTGTAACATGGAACATGATTTGGCATTGCTGGAAGATTGGTCAAAGCAGTGGAGACTGCAGTTCAATATTTCTAAATGTAAAATAATGCATCTAGGGAAAAAGAATCACTTAGAGAGTACAGCATTGGGGGTACAGTGTTAGCCAGCACTACAGAAGAAATAGATTTGGCGGTGCTTATTTCAGATGATTGCAAAATGAACAAACAGTGTGACCAGGCAGTGGGAAAAGCAAATAGAATTCTGGGATGTATCAGTAGAGGGATCACCAGCAGGAGGAAGGAGGTTCTGATTCCTCTATATAGATCTTTAGTGAGACCTCACTTAGAATACTGTGTACAGTTCTGGAGACCACACTTACAAAAATATATTGATAAGATAGAACGAGTTCAGAGATGGGTAACAAAAATGGTGAAAGGTCTGGGGGATAAAACATATCAAGAGTGACTTCAGGAACTTAATATGTACAGTCTGGAGGAAAGAAGGGAGAGGGGAGACATGATTGAAACCTTTAAATACATCAAGGGGGTGAATAAGGTTCAGGAGGGCAGCCTTTTCAATATGAAACCAAAATCAAGAACACGGAGACATGACCTCAAACTAACTGGGGGGAAGTTCAAAACTAATCTTAGAAAGTATTATTTTACTGAAAGGGTGGTTGATGATTGGAATAAACTACCAACAGAGGTTGTGAGACAGTCAATAAACAATAAATGGCTTCAAACATGCTTGGGATAAACATAAATCTATAGTCAGACAACAAGGTTAATGTGAAAAAAATAAATAAATAAAAAAAAAAAAAAAAAAAATAAAAAGGGGCAGACTCGATGGACCACTCAGTCTTTTTCTGCCATCGCTTTTCTATGTTTCTATGTTAAAATAAAGAAAAACACATTTAGAGCAGAACTGAATATTATAGCATGCAGAATTACAGAATATGGTGCATGCTAGGTATCAGTAGTCTTTACCCGGGGAACGAAATCTGTGGAATGGGGTACAAATAATGTTAGAGAATCAATTTGGGGTTCCTGGATTATTGCATGTGCCATTTAGAGCTGTCTTAGAAGTAGTTCAATATTAGCTTGTAAATATAAGCTCTTTGGAATTCCCAAAAAATGCAATGCAAATCAAAAATAGGGATTTTTCCATAAAGTATGTATTCTGTGGATATATAAGATGGAACTTCTACAGTAAAGAGTGGCCATAATTAGGTGTTGTGAGTCTTACTGCCAAGTGGGCTTGATATATTAACACTGTGATACTTCCTAACCAACTGGATGCTGTTGTCAAAGGAGCAGTCCTCCTATCAAATGGTAGCATTCTAAACCATCCACTAGTTTATTTGTATATTATTTTTTAATTGAGTTTATCAATAAAATGTTGGAAAGTTTTGAAGGGTAGCAGAGGAAAAAGAAATAGTTGAAGTAAAGAGACATAAGTCATGGTTCACATAGCTTTAACACAAGGAAAAAAACGTCTAATTTAGCAATGTGACTTCAAATCTCATTGGACTCAACTGGAAATGAGGGGTTTATTTACTAAAGCTGGAGAGTGCAAAATCTGGTGCAGCTGTGCATGGTAGCTAATCAGCTTCTAACCTCAGCCTGTTCAATTAAGCTTTGACAATAAAACCTGGAAGCTGTTTGGCTTTTATGCAGAGCTGCACCAGATTTTGCACTCTCCAGCCTTAGTAAATCAACCCCTGAGTATTACTTTTTTAAAATAAGTATACCTATCCTGGTGTACTACCTTTGTGAATTAATCATTTAGTCAGTAAAATACCCGAGTAACATGGAGTAATAATTGGTGATGTATGCGCATGCAAAACCATATCTCTCTCTTAGAAAAGTTAACCCAGGTTTGGTTTGGTAGAATGATTGGGGCCAAGTAAAGGCAAAGTTAATATCATCAAGAATGCACATAAAGTAAAATTAGATATTGAATATGTAGAAATAATAGCTGTTTATTGAAAATTACTATAGCATATAATGTCAACAATAATATAACAGTCTTGAAATTTAAAAAGTAATGAAAGAATAATTGTAATCTAGTACAGTGGATCAGTGTGTCAGAGTGCATTCAAAGCTGCCAATTGGCAACATACCATTTAGAAAGTAATCCATAGCTCTCCGGGGCTTCGGATGTAATGGAGACAGTGAGGAAGGGTTACCGACAAAAGCCGGCAGAAGGGCGTTCAGATTGAAATATGTAAAACTCTAGATATTTTGGCCAAAAGGCAAGTCTTTATTGTATCTGAACCATACAAGCCACACAGGACCAAAAAATTGGTCAAATTTATTGTGTAGCATAGCGTATATTTTCTCATACATCTTTAGTTCATAAATTGAGGAGTTGAACTTTAAACTGCCTTTAGTTTCTATCCTCTTCTTGATTGGCACCCATCTCCATGGCCTCTTCCCCAAAGTGTTATAGAGGATGCAATAAGAGGGGTCTGTTGCCCAGAATTGGTGTCTATATCTGGTTATTAAGGCCTTTTGCTCACGGGAGTAAAAAAAGGATGAGTTTTTTTACTGATCTGAAAGGAGATGCATTGTTGTCTATGGGACATTGCACACAGACGAGTAAAGATCAGTAATACAGCGTCGAGCACAGAACAGTAAAACAAAAATAGAAAATTCTTCACTTTGCTTGCAACTATGCAAAATTGCAAATAACAAGTGCTCGATGATATCTGCTAATAACAAATTCATACTTAATGATTGTGTATGTAATCGTGCAAAAAACAAATATAGTGCAAATAACAAATATTTAACAATATAGTCCATATATCAAAAGTACTCTTGTGCTCCAGTCTTATCTGAAGTGCTGATGTGCTCCACAGAGAAAACTTGTGCATGTGTCCCCACTCACCAAAAACAGTCTGACTGAAAAGCTGGAGGTCCATTGTTTTTGGTGAGTGGGGACACATGAGGGGTGTGTGACACATCACAGCACAGGTTTTCTCTGTGGAGCACATCAGCACTTCGGATAAGACTGGAGCACAAGAGTACTTTTGATATATGGACTATATTGTTAAATATTTGTTAATTCCACTATATTGCCTTTTTTGCACAATTACAAGTTAATATACTTTTTATATCATTAAGTACGAATTTGTTATTTGCACATACCATCAAGCACTTACTTGTTATTTGCACGTATTGCAATTTTGCACAGTTGCAAGCGCTGTATGTTGGCTTATTTCTATTGTTCAGGTGATCAGCAGTTCGTGTACACAGCTGCAGCTAATATACGTTTCATCACCTCAGTGCAAGGATTTCAATATTTTTACTCAATATTACAATACTGGCAATGAAGAAGAATTTTACTTGTCTATACGCTTACACACCTTTACTTGCCTATACTTAACATTACTCAGGTCTTTACATACAGTTTTTGGCCCTTTGCACATGGGTGTCACGCGTTCCTAAGTAAACATTAGTAAATTATGACACCAGTGTGCAAGGGGCCTTAAACGTAGTGGTCAAAAGTGGCAAATGTAATATCTAAGATCTCTGGGTGTGCCCCACCTCTCAATCCCTGATTTTCCATCGTTCTTCAATTGCACATAAGGCTTGCTGATATGGCATACCCCTCATTTGCTAAACACAGCAAAGAGTAATCTAGCTTCAAACTGGAATTCAAGGAATATCCCACCAATGGTACCTTAGTATATACAGTAAGATAGATCAAATACTGCTAATGGGTCTAACTAACACAACATTGAGACAACATTTGGAAAAAAATTTAAGACAACTGAAAAGTATTTACAGGCAAACACTGGCCCTTTATTTATCTGAGTTTATTTGCGGCCATATTCTTTTAGGTAAACTCAATTTTAAGAGGGATTTAAAATGTATTTTGATGTGGGAAGTTGATGCTCTTTTTTCTTTATAAAAATTAAGCAAAAAATATATTTTCTCTGATTCTGTAATGCTTGAGGTGATTATAGCCATATTAGTGCAATTGTGTCAGAGAAAATTGAGTACTGTCCATGATACTTTTTTTATTTGCACTAACATACAATTTTTCAGGACAAGCTTTCGGGGTGTGTCCCCTTCTTCAATGTCCAAGCAGTACTGATTCACAAGAGTTTTAGCCGAATGTTAAAAAAGAAGAAAAAAAGGGGGAAAAATAAGAAAAAAAAGGCAAGAATTCTGAGGGAAAGGAAAAACAAACACAAATAAAGGGATTTTATTATAACTTACCGTAAAATCCTTTTCTCTGAGTTCACTGACAGACGCATCCCTTCTTATAACACGTGGGTTTATGCTCATATTACTAGTAGTGTTGAGCGAACCCGGACTGTAACGTTCGGGTCCGTACCGAACATTCGGGTGTCCGTGGCACGGACCCGGACCCGGACATTTCAAAAATCGTTCGGGTTCGGTCCGGGGTTCTGCTATTTTACTCCACGTGTTGAGAAGCTGCAGGGCAGCCAATCGACAAGTGTTTCACTGGTTTGCCCTTAGAAGCCATCACAGCCATGCCTACTAATGGCATGGCTGTGATTGGCCAGTGCATCATGTGACCCAGCCTCTTTATAAGCTGGAGTCACAGTGCTGCAGTCACATGCTCCTTGGGTTAGTGTAGGGAAAGGTAGCTGACTGCGTGAGGGACAGATTTGAGACATTTTAAGACCTGATCCTGCATCCTGAGATAGATTACTTTACTACTGCTGTCTGTGCTGTTGCTCTGAGGACAGATAGCAGAAATTAGAGATTTCACATACCGCTGCTTTGAGTTGCAGATCAAACTCTGCTTAAAACAACGATCGCTACGATCGTGCTCAACGATCAGATTGTTGGGGGAATTTGAGATTTCAAATACCGCTGCTTTGAGTTGCAGATCAAACTCTGCTTAAAACAACGATC
>BLSH010230219.1:1130852-1153772 GCA_018402905.1 Glandirana rugosa
AATAAAGTGAGTAATTTTATGTTTAGTTACATATTGAAAAAACATTACGCGCCATAATCTCATATTTTCCTGAAATACCTCATTCAGAAAAGTACCGCATTGTGGCAGCTAGATGGAGCTGATGGTCATAAGGAAACAATCATACAGTGAGGGAAAAAAGTATTGGATCCCCTGCTGATTTTGCCCACTGACAAGGAAATGATCAGTCTATAATTGTAATGGTAGGTTTATTTTAACAGGGACAAACAGAATAACAACAAAAATATGCAAAAAAAACGCATTACAAAAAAGTTATACATTGATTTGTATTTTAATGAGTGAAATAAGTATTTGATGCCTTCACAAAACATGACTTAGTACCTGGTGGCAAAACCCTTGTTGGCAATCACAGAGGTCAGACATTTCTTGTAGTTGGCTACCAGGTTTGCACACATCTCAGGAGGGATTTTGTCCCACTCATCTTTGCAGATCCTCTCCATGTCATTAAAGGTTTTGAGGCTGATGTTTGGTAACTCGAACCTTCAGCTCCCTCCACATATTTTCTATGGGATTAAGGTCTGGAGACTGGCTAGGCCACTCCAGGACCTTAATGTGCTTCTTCTTGAGACACTCCTTTGTTGCCTTGGCTGTGTGTTTCGGGTCATTGTCATGCTGGCATATCCATCCACGATCCATTTTCAATGCCCTGGCTGAGGAAAGGAGGTTCTCACCCAAGATTTAACGGGACATGGCTCCATCCATCGTCCCTTTGATGCGGTGAAGTTGTCCGGTTCCCTTAACAGAAAAACTCCCCCAAAGCATGTTTCCACCTCCATTTTTGACAGCGAGGATGGTGTTCTTCAGTGTTCTTCAGTGGGGTCATAGGCAGTATTCCTCCTCCTTCAAACATGACAAGTTGAGTTGATGCTAAAGAGCTTGATTTTGGTGTCATCTGATCACAACTCTTTCACCCAGTTCTCCTCTGAATCATTCAGATGTTCATTAGTAAACTTCAGACCGGCCTGTAAATGTGCTTTCTTGAGCAGGGGGACCTTGTGGGCACTGCAGGATTTCAATGCTTCATAGTGTAGTGTGTTACCAATTGTTTTCTTGGTGACTATGGTCCCAGCTGCCTTGAGATCATTGGCAAGATTCTCCCATGTAGTTCTGGGCTGATTCCTCACCATTCTCATGATCATTGAAATTCCACGAGCTGAGATCTTGCATGGAGCCCCAGACCGAGGGAGATTGACAGTTATTTTGTCTCTCTTCCATTTGCGAATAATCGCACCATCTGTTTTTACCCTCTAACCAAGCTGCTTGGCGAGGGTCTTGTAGGCCATTCCAACCTTGTGTAGGTCTACAATCTTGTCCCTGACATCCTTGGACAGCTCTTTGGTCTTGGCCATGGTGGAGAGATTGGAATCTGTTTGATTGATTGCTTCTGTGGACAGTTGTCTTTTATATAGGTAACAAGCTGAGATTAAGAGCGCCTGGGTTCACACTGAAGGCGGGTTTGAAATCACGTGAGTTCAGCTGAACTTGCACGATTTCAAACTCACATTTTAGTCTGACTTTGGGAGTGATTTCAGAGACATCTGTGCGGGTTCCTGCACAGATGTCTATTGAAATCACCCCGAAGTTGCCAAAAGTAGTGCAGGAGCTACTTTTGGGAATCGGTGCGGTGCTGCAAAGTCGGCGTTGCACCGATTCGGAAGGTGTTGTTGCCGGCAATAGGCGGCGATTTGACATATCAAAACGGTCCAATGTGAGCGGGGGTTTAGAGAGTGCTCCTTATCTCAGCTCGTTACCTTTACAGAAGACACCTGGGAGCCAGAAATCTTGCTGATTGATAGGAGATAACATACTTTCATTCATTAAAATGCAAAGCAATTTATAACTTTTTGAAATGCATTTTCTAGATATTTTTGTTGACTGATCATTTCTTTGTCAGTGGGCAAACGTACAAAATCAGCAGGGGATCAAATACTTTTTTTCCCCTCACTGTATTAGACACAATACGGGTTTAATATTTTATGACTGGGAGAATGCTTCTCACATTAGTCCAGCTAATTTTTTAAAAACGTACTTCTGTAAGAAGAATATTAAGATCTTACTTTTAATTTTGATCAGATATATGTTATTGAGTCTGCTGCATTTTACTAGTGTTTCTGTTTTAAGTGATAATTAATAAATAGTTTGCATAAACTAAGGTGTGTGTCTTGCATTTTCAAAGAAATTGTGTTTAATTTGAAGCACAGCTTCCTAGAATTGGTAATTGCCACCAAGGCCATAGAAGCGGATATTTTTTTGTCAAGAGATATAAATAATCGCATACCCTCTAGTGTCAGACAGGTGAACTAATACAAAAACTAACAGAGATGATGACCAATACAAGGGGCACACATATTTAACTGAGTATGGGGGGGGGGGGGGGGGGGGTCTATGGGCATTGGCCAGCTATGCTTTTAATTCCCAAGGTGGTATATCACCCACAGTATGGATGTGTACTATCAAGCTTACATTGTAAACTTTGGGAAATCCTGAACTTAAAGCGGTAGTAAACCCATGACCAGTCACATTTCCGGCACGTGCCGGAAATGTAACGCTCCCATTGGTTGTGCTCTAAACCAAACTGTCAAACCATCCAATGGCTGGTGTCATAGCTTATCACATGTGCAGCATCATGGCAGTTGTATATTAAACAGAGGCAAAGATGGCAGCTTCCTTTGCTGAAAATGATAGGAGGGTTTACTACCACTTTAACTATTTTTCTACATAGCATTTTGCACTCACTACAAAATGTTTTTAGTGGTGCCAATAAAAAAATAGTCAACAAGGTGCTTGACCCATATATACTGTATATATAGCAGTAAGCCTCCACACAGCACTCAGAGGTAAGATTCTGCAATGGCATTACCAAAATCCTTGCAAAGTCCACAAGTGACCTAGAAAAAGACTTTTTGTTTGTTTAAAATGGAGTTCCATTTTATGAATCCAGTCAACTGACCCTCAGTTTGGGTCTCCAAATCTCTTAATGGTGGTTTTAAAGGTAATTTTACCACTGAGAACTATGGAATTCATGTACAGTATTGTTTTTAATCATTGGGACTTTGAAGGTACACACCTCATATAATCAATCATTTATTATTTAAATTGGCTAAAAGTCATCCATATTAAAACATGGATATGTTATATATAAAACAAAAATAAAAAAAATCTGCATTCAGACTAAGGTAGGCAGCTACAACAGATAAGGCTGAATACCAGACCCAAAAGATAAATGAAAAGGAAAAACAGGAACGCTCGTCCCTTTAAGATAAATGTGATTCTTATAATTTTAAAATTCATGATCTGATCACTACAATCAAAGTATTATGACTGTATGCATAAACGTTTCAAAAGTATATGAATGTGCAAGATTATACCATAAATGTGCAATATAATGTATCAATTATCACAAAAAATGTGCAAATCAATATACACTATATTGCCAAAAGTATTGGGACGCCTGCCTTTACACGCACATGAATTGCAGGCCAGTCAAGTTCCTCCACCCCAGACTTGCTCATCTTTATGGACCTTGCCTTGTGCATTGGTGCCCAGTCATGTTGGAACAGGAAGGGGCCACCCTCAAACTGCTCCCACAGGTTGAGAGCATGAAATTGTCCAAAATGTCTTGGTATGCTGACACCTTAAGAGTTCCCTTCACTGGAACTAAGGGGCCAAGCCCAACCCCTGAAAAACAACCCCACACCATAACCCCCCTCCACTAAATGATTTGGAGGGGTGGCCCTATACTTTTGCCAATATAGTGTGGATGAGTGAGTTTTGGGTGGAGGAACTTGACTGGCCTGCACAGAGTCCTGACCTCAACCCAATAGAACACATTTGGCATGAATTAGAGTGGAGACTGTGAGACAGGCTTTCTCGTTCAACATCAGTGCCTGACCTCACAAATGCACTTCTGGAAGAATGGTCAAACATTCCCATAGACACACTCCTAAACCTTGTGGACAGCCTTCCCAGAAGAGTTGAAGCTGTTGTAGCTGCAAAGGGTGGGCCAACTCAATATTGAACCCTATGGACTAAGACTGGGATGCCATTAAAGTTCATGTGCGTGTAAAGGCAGGCGTACAAATACTTTTGGCAATATAGTGTATATAACTCGGTCCAAAAGTGTTCAGAAATAACGTCCGATACAGTAGTGAAAATCCAGAAAGATGAGCATGTGCTCCAGTGCTGGTGTGTAACGTATAGCAGCTTACTGACAGCACAGAAGAACAGAGCATGTATGTATAAATAGCTCCACCAGCCAACTCAAAGTGCTGTCACCCCCACACTAGTCATAAACATGAAGCTCGGTTCTCACATCACAACTCAGAATAACTGATTAAGATATGAGACCGGAGAGTTTCATAGTACCATAAATTCTCAATTAAATTTATTTAAAAGCCTTTAAATCAATCCACACAAAACCATGGCACTAAACATATCTCTCCCGAAACACCTGGTCTCACATCTGCAAGCCTCCTTCCCATACCGCTGGGCAGATTCCTTGCTAGATTATCTGGGCATCAAATTGACTCCCTCCTACGCCTCTCTTTTTCCCGTCAATTATTACCCTTTATTACGGTCCATCACAACTCTTATGGCTTCTTGGAGGATTCCTACTCTATCTTGGATTGGCCATATCTACGCAGTCAAGATGACCGTCCTCCCGAAGATCTTATATTTCTTTCGAGTCTTGCCAGTTAGGGTCCCCATGTTTTACCTACGCCTCCTCCAGAATAGAATCCTCTAATTCCTCTGGGCCCACAAGCATCCCAGAGTCGTGCATACTACCCTATATACCCACAGATTACAGGGGGGCCTGGGAGTTCCACACATCATGAAATACTATCAGGCTGCCCAACTCTCCCAGCTCACCCTGCTTCATGCCACATCTGACATTCCTCACTGGGTTTTCCTGGAGATCCTTAACTGCGCACTGATACCCGTTTCTGCCTTGCTTTGGCTTCCCCCCACACTCCACCCCCCTTCTATCAGCCCCCTAATGGCTCACAGTCTAAAGCTGTAGGACTCGGTCCGGCGCTCTGGCAGACTCATATCTCCCTTCCGTATCAAGATGGGAGCAAGACCTGCCCTTATTAATTTAGTGGAATGGAGTAAAGCCTGGTCCAATATTGCTAAATGTTCCTTTAACACTACCACTATGGAGACAGCCTACAAAGGTGCCCCTTCGGTGGTGCTGGGTCCCTGCCCATCCTACAGAAATAGTTGCTTCCGGGGGTGTGGTCATCGAGGAGATGAACTCCATATTTGGTGGTCCTATCCTCGCCTGGTGGGATTCTGGTCAAGAGTTTTTGGTTTGTTGTTTACTCTCTTTCATACACCTGTCCGCAAAGATTCCAAATTAGCGCTGCTTCACTGTCCAATCCCGGGTTTCCTTAGCAACAGAAGTTGGCCACCCACCTATTTATAGCTGCTAAACACGCAATAGCCAAGGTCTGGATAAAAGCGACAGTCTCATTTGCAGAGGTGAAGGTCATCCTGACGACCCTCATGATCAATGAGGCAATGAGCAGTGTCCTCCATGACTCCCACACTAAATTCCTCAAGGTGTGGGCCCCTTGGTGGTCTTACGCACCCCCTACTCTGCACCCGACCAGCCTAGGCCTACCAAATTGATGCCACCCTTTCCCCAGCCTGGGTGACCTTTCCACCCTCGCCCCCCCCTTCTTTCCTCTCCCTTTATCCTCTTTCTCGCCTCTCCTTTCTCCTACCCTTGGACCCCTCTTTGAAAAAGCGTTCAATGTTTTTTACTCTCTTGATTAAAGACTCAGGCTTACTTTTATTGATTCTTTGTACTCAATTCCAAACCCCAGTCTCTGAGCCTCCAGGCCCAGACACCTCACGTGGACCCCCAGCCTAGACCAGAGGGCCTCAACTGATCTATAACACTTTACCCAAAAATGTATTGCATATAGCACTTGTTTATGCAGTTTCATTATGTCTACTTTTTGATATCCCCTACGTGGGAAGGTTACTTCTGTATTTTCCTTGTATTTCCTAATTAAAATATTGTACCAGAAATTTATTTAAAAGCAAATGCACTTACAATTTTGTAGTCGAAAACAGCAGTGAAAACATGGATGAAAGCCCCGCCATGGGATTGAGCAGCTGGAGAACGTGATGACATCACAAGATCGGCTCTGCCGGATGCATTTCTCCTAATAGGGCATCTTAAGCAAGGAGGCTGATGGAATGGATATATTAGAAGGCAGGTAGTATTTATCACAAAATATGCCCTACATTCTACTATACATCTAATAATTTACATAGTGATAACATTTTCACATTACATATTTCTTTAATAGAAGTGTAGCAACTCTCAATGCATGTCATGGTATATAGACAGCCAAGCACAATGGACAAAAACTATCTGTCTGAAATATGTCTTTCTTTACAAACGCCGAGCCCAAATGTCCACCCAGGGGCCACAAGAAATATCTCTAGAATCTCCCCTCTTACAGTACTTTTATTCCATTTATTGCATCTCGCCTTTGTCAGCCTCTGTACATGCAGTTAAAGACCTCAACAGACACAGACACGATGGTCACTTGATCCAGCAAAATTTGACAAAAATTTTAATGACCATGGCCATCAGGTGAAAATAGATACTCTAGGTCTAGGCTAATCATTCTCAGAGATAAAAGCTGACCATTTAATGTGAATTTTCTTACAGAAAAGATGAAAGAAGTGAGGTGTGCATAAACATGCATGTGTTCCAGTTCCAATAAGCATGGTTATACACCACTCAAAAAAAAAAATTATTTTAGGTAGTCAGCTCATGAGTCAACATCATCCACATCCCATGTCCAAAGGTCAGTGTAAATCTTCATTTTTGGAATGCAGTTGTGTAACATACAACTATTAAAATATTTGCAGATTTCTATAAACGATCACAAGTCTTTTCTAGTGTTTGCCGATCAAAATGATAAGAACAAATAACAGAGGGAGGGATGTGACGTTGGAGGTGCCCAACCACTCCTTAGTAAATAGAATCAAGCATCATTCATATTTGTCAGGAATGCTTTAGCATCTATAGTGGCATTCTTCCCTCAGTACAATATGTACACACTTGCTTCATTAGCTTGTGTTAAGGTGAGCAGGCGCTGAAAGAATTCATTTTCAACCTGCTTCAGGTTAAGTGGCCAACGTAAAAAAGGAGTGAACAGTAGTCTGTGCATTAGAACAACCATAATGACATCACTTTTGTTAGCTTTGTTGCCTGGCACTAGTTGCATTTCTGTTTCATCCATGGGTTCAATCAAATGACAGATATTCCTTCATTGCAGGTAAATTATAATAGTCTCAACACAAGCGCACATCAGATCGACAAGAAGACAAAATGTTACTTTTGTTAAGACTAATTTTGCATTAAAGTACATTTACTTCATCAGCCAACATGGGCAGCTTAATGAAGAATTTGGCAGACAAATGGCACCTCAGTCAGGATGATCTACAGAATAAATGGTGGATGCAAGGTAACTTAGCTGTGGTTGGCTTCTTTTCTACACATTCAATGTCTAAAGCCGGTGTTCTGTCAGAATCGGTGACCTGTCAAATTAGGTAACGGAAGTGATGTTCCGTCACATGCACATGCGTCCACCGCTACCAGGTTTGTTCATCTGACAGAACACCTGCAGTCAGAAGGCGGCTGCGGACATCTTAGTACACCCAGCTAAATTTTGAATCTCACAGTAATTTTAGCAATAAAGTGAGCATATATAAATAAATATAGTATATTGACATCTGTAATGCTGTTTGGATGTTACATTTTGAAAGAAGTTGGATGCCAGCAGTAGGAAGGTGGCGGAGGCCATCTTGGTACACCCCGCACTGCTCATCGCTAAACCTTTAGGCTTTCAAAATGAAACATCCAAACAGCATCACAGATGTCAATATGCTATATTTATTTATATACGCTCACTTTATTTTTAAAATTACTGTGAAATTCAAGACGTAGCTGGATGTACTAAGATGTCTGCTGCCTTCTTCTGACTGCAGGTGTTCTGTCAGATGAGCAAACCTGGTAGAGGTGGAACGCATGCAAACGTCACGTCCGTTACCTAATTTGATGAGTCGCCGTTTCTGATGGAACACCGGCCATAGATTTGATCTGTTGTATTGCACAATGTGAATTATTATAATTTCATCTGTGTGTATTATTTGGTTTATTATTGCTCTGTGTCTTTAAGCTGTCTGCCTCTGTCTGAGCTGAACCTTTTCTCCCTCCATAGTTCTGTGTATCCCCTCCCCTTCTATCTTTCTGGTTTCATTTCGGAGCATGCTGCCTTCATGTACACATCTTCCATGTGGCTTACAACTTCATCGTTTTTCTACCTATGGATATCCTTCATTAAACAGAACATTTGAAAGGCTTCATCGTCTGTCTCCTCAACGTGAGTTTATTCACTGAGTTTAAGCTGTCTGAATTGATGCAAGGGATAAAAAGATCACCAGGTCAATGTAAGCCCTATATGATGCTGGAGATATACTTTATGGCCTTGTAGGTGAGTAAGAACACAATCTATCTATTGGCAGGCTGATTGTATCCAAGTCAATCCATCGATTAACTTGCTCACAACCATCATGTTGTATTTCTAGCATGCAATTATTGCCAGTGGCTATACAAAAATGCAGGATACCTGTTCCCAATAAACTGCAATGCAGCATGGTAATGGAAATGAGTCCTATATAAAACAATACATTTTCCATTTTGTCAGCTGGCAAACAGAGCTGCAGTAGTAGGAAAAGATGACTTCCTACGTGCTACATTTTTGAGTTGTCCTGAACAGCCCAATCAATTAAACAAGATTCTTTAAAAGATTAGTGCAATGTCTGTAAAAATAAATGACAACATGATAAATGTGAGCAAGCCCTTAGTAGACAGGATGTAGTGTTAAATTTAACACCCTTTGGTGAATAATCTTTGTTGATAACACTCAAGATTATAAGCAGATTTGATTATGGCATAAGTCTACAGAACTAGTAACCTGCTATTCAAACAGCAGCTTGAGATAAAGCTTGAGTTCGCAGAGTTCACAAGTGTTTACCATTGAACATTGCTTGCAGTCATGTCAGGCAGATAGAAAGTGACAGCTAAATGTAAAAAGCACAAGAGTCCTGAGGCTATGACAACCTTGTCAGAGTAAATGACCTATACATAAAAAGCATAGTCTAGCAAAATCTTTCCAAGTCAAGTTCACAAATATTACCTGTTTTAAATGGGGTTAACTATTCATTGCATTGGTGGTAAGGCTAATTAGTGTTAGTCAGTTAACAAGTGTTAATATTGTCTGGTTCAACAGAAATCCGGCGACATTTGGCCAGTGTGTACAGCAGCCTGTCCGGCGTCTTTCAAACGGGCATGCTGGAAAACCAGCAGTCGATCGGCATCCGATCAGCCAATGGCTGCGAGCGCTGGCCGGTGTGTTCGGGCAAGGTGGGGGGCAGTCTCCCTGCCAGAACACAATAGCTCAGATCGCTGTACTAGCATCGCATAGTTAGTACAGCAAGCTCCTCCCGAGCTCCGGGCTGAACGAAAAAAAAAACTTAGTGTGTACCAGCCATTAGGTGTTTATACATTTAAAGGGCTTCAGAGATCATATGTAGTTTTCAGTTGTCCCAGCCCAAACTTCCTGGCTCTATAAACCTCAAAATTCTCTTGACAGTAATAATAGCTTGTGTACACAAGGCAGTTAAAAAAAAGGCTTGCATTTGTTGGTTGAAGTATGTAGGCATAGGACATACCACCTGCCATGTCCCCTGTGACATTATGAAGGACGAGGTGATCGATGGGCGTTATATTTCACCTCGCATGTGTTAATTTCCAGGAAACTAAGGTGGAGTCTGGTCCGGGTTTTACCAGCCACCTTGGCAGGGTTGGTTCTGGACCAGATTTTGCAGTCCACTTGTGTCCACCAACAGGTTGTATAAAGGAAGCAGGGCTGGAGCAGAGAATTGCTCTTGGTCTGGGACTCAGGAAGAGCTGCTGAACTAAAATGGCTTTGTGACTGAAACAAAATGTTTCCATTATCTTTGTTTTGTGGGTGACTGGGAGAAGTTGTTTGATTTTTCATGCAACCTTTTAAATAAAACTGGCTACAAGTCAGATTTTAAGAAAGACCTGCTTTCTGGACTACTTTTTTCCCAGGGAAGGTGATCCCCACTTGAGCTAACCCCACATATTATTATTATTATACAGGATTTATATAGCGCTAACAGTTTACGCAGCGCTTTGCAATGTAAAGGGGAGACAACGCAGTTATAACACAATAAAATACAAGAGGATCAAGGTGGCCCTGCTCATAAGAGCTTACAATCTAATAAGGTGGGGCAGGTAGCACAAAAGGTTCTAACTGTGGGGAGTGAGTTGATGGAAGAGGTAAAAGATTAACTGGAGGTGTGATAGGCTGCCCTGAAGAGATGAGTTTTCAGGGATTGCCTGAAGGTAGCAAGAGAAGGAGATAGGCAGACAGGTTGAGGTAGAGAGTTCCGGAGGATGGGAGAGGCTCTGGAGAAATTCTGGAGACCAGCATGGGAGGAGGAGACGAGGGAACTTGAGAGTAGAAGGTCTTGGGACGAACGGAGAGGACGGTTTGGGTGATATTTGGAGACAAGATTGGTGATGTAGCTCGGGGCAGAGATGTGAATGGCTTTGTATGTTGTGGTTAGTATTTTGAATTTAATTTGCTGGGCTATTGGGAGCCAGTGTAGCGATTGGAGAAGAGGGGTGGTAGACACTGAGCGGTTGGTAAGGTGGATAATTCTGGCAGCAGCAATCATGATAGACTGAAGAGGGGATAGCCTAAGGAGAGGGAGGCCAATGAGAAGATAGTTGCAAGGAAGATATTTTAGAGATGTTACGGAAGTGAAGTCTACAAACTTTTGATAACGATTGGATTTGAGGCTGAAAGGACAGGTCAGAGTCTAGGATTATACCTAGTACCCTGGCATGAAGGGAGGGACTCATGGTTGCATCATTGATTTTGATGGAAAAGTCATGGGGGGGACACGGGCAGGAGGGAATATCACCAGCTCAGTTTAGAGAGATTTAGTTTAAGGAAGTGGTGTGATATCCATGCTGATATGTCAGTAAGTTAGTAATGCGAGAGGAGACTGAAGGAGTGAGGTGAAGAGTAGACAGATAGATTTCGGTGTCATTAGCATATAAATGGTATTGGAAACCGTGGGCGGTTATCAAGTGACCAAGGGAGGAGGTGTAGAAAGAGAAATCCACATATGGTGAATTTGGTGGATATCTTCCTGAACACATGGAAAGACAGAGGATGTGTTAAGAGCCCTGCTGCAGGCCACTGCAACCCAGCAGGAGAACAATCGCCAGCAACAGGAAACCAACTGCCAGTTCGCAAAGGCCACTGCAGCACAGCAGGAGGTGAATCGCCAGGCCACTGCAGGAAATCAATCGCCAGTTTGCAGAGGCCCTGTTGGAGTTAAAGAAGGGGTCCGCAGGTCCCTTGCCGGTGGAACAGAAAATGGTGCATACCAGCTATTACCTGCAGAAGATGGGACTTGCAGATGAAGTCGCTGTTTGGGAAGAATGGAAAAAAGAGCAAAGGGTGGGACTGTTAGCGCATTTTCTGACAGGTGAATTCCAAAAGGCCTATGACCTGGAACCAGATTCTGCTCAGGACTATGAGACACTGAAGGCTGAAATGCTTGCACGCCTGGGCTCAACGGGTGCATCGGTGGTCATACAGTACTGACAAGCCACCCCGCTCCCAAATGTTTGACTTAATACACCCCACCAAGAAGTGGCTGCAGTCAGAGACTTTGCCAGGCCCTAAGATTGTGGAGCGTGTGGTCATGGACCGTTATTTACGTGCTCTCCCTACCACTTTGAGGAAGTGGGTCAGCCATGGGGACCCTAAGACTGCAAACCAGTTGGTGGACCCGGTGGAGAGATATACTGCTGCTGAGGACTTGTTGAACCCATCCATGCCCCACCCCAATGTCTCTTGGGGTGAAAAACCGCCCGGGCGATAAGACTGTTCCAGGGTTCAAGGGCGTGGGGAAAAATTACAAGACTGTTTCTACAGATAATGAAACTATGGGCTCAAGACCTGGAGACTGGCCAAATAGGTCAGGAAGGTCTCTGAGGCCATTTAGAGGATTGGTTATAGAGCACATAAAATATTATCGTTGCCATGTGTTAGGTCATATTGCTGCAAACTCTTTCCAAAATGATGAACCGATGCAATGTAATAATGCTTATTTGAAAAAACACATGCCTCTTTTTGCACAGGTGGCGTGTACTGCATGATGTCAGGGATGCATGGAGAAACAAATGTGTGTGATTTAAGTTGATGGAAGCCAGTCACCACCCTGTTTGATTCTGGTAGCGTTGTGACATTAGTCAAAGGCGATTGTGTAAATCCTGCAAAGTTACACCCTAGCACTATTGGGGTTATTTGCATACATGGTGACACATGTGACTACCAGACTGCGGTGGTTGAGATTGATACCCCTTGGGGCATGGTGACACATTCAGTGGGGGTGGTACCCTCACTGCTTCATGAAGTTCACTTTTAGAGTTTATGGGAAAACAAAAGGAGTCAGGAGGACAGAGCTCCCCATGCTAAGGAAACGAGGGGAACTGTTGGCGTGTCCAAGGAAGGGGTAGATCCTTTTACTTTTTCTGTAATGGCTGGGGAGCAGGAGGAGCTGGAATCCAGCCCCCAGCTGGAGGTTAATGAACAAGAAAGTAACTCTGACTCTAATAGTGAGAATGGACAGAATGTGGTGCCTGACTTAGACATCAGAAAAGATGATTTTTGTACAGAACAACTAAGAGACTCCACACTCAATAGAGCCAGAGAAAACATTAAAATGTTAGATGGGGAACCTGTTGAACCTAATACAGGGGTAATATATAACAAGGTGCTGCGCTAAATATCTAAAGAAAAAGCGAATAATGTATGATAAATAATGACAATATAATTAAATATTGAATTTGTATAAGTCCAATAAAGTGACAGTGCTAAAAAAGTGCAAAGTGTATAAATGTCTCTTGGTACAGTTCCAATTAGATGACAAATCCACAGGAAGAGGGGAAAAAACAGTGCAAAAAGGTACAGAAAGTGATCCAATCCTGAAGGTTGAAGATATCACACAGCATAGAGAAGAGGTAAATGGTAAAATTGCATGCTTACCAGAAGACGTGGATCCACTTAGCTTTACAGCTGGTGAATCAACTAGACTTGCATGGGGATACCCCCAAAAAAGAAATGCAGGGAAGCAGGGCTCAGGAACAGTGAAGCCAGCATATTCTCACTTATCCGCTTATTCTTAAGTAAGAAGTCTTGCAGGAACCACAACGGCCATCAGCCAGATGGAGGATGTATAAAAGGAAGAAAACAGCTCTACATAGCGTGACTTCCGATGAAACTGTGATAGTCACACGATCCACACCAGATGCGTTTCGCCCCATTAGGGCATCATCTGGGGCATGGGGACCGTGTGCCACCATAGCAGTATATATAAGAACACTAACCAATGAATAATCATCCAGTTACAGTGCAAATTGGCGACTGCCGGGCACTTCCGCCCATTGGATCAAAAATGCGCGCGTTCCATGCCTTGCTTAGCAGGACTTGCCCAGTAGGACGTGACATATTTTGCGCGTCACGCCTCATATCAATAATGTAACTATTCCCGCAGATCATGTGATCAGACCTTGGGCGGACGTGATGTCATCACTACTGAACATCACATCCGCCCAAAACACTGAGGAAAGGGCGGAAGGGCGGCTCGTACTCATAATATAAATATTCAAGGAGGTCATGTGATTGGACACTGGGCGGACATGATGTCATCACTACAAAACACCACATCCGTCCAAACACTGAAGAAAGGGTGGAAGTACAGATCTGTCTCTATGGAGAGAAAGAAGAACAAAAATGTATGTTCGTCCGGCAAGCAAAAAGGAAACCTCCAGAATAATAGAACTGTTTCAGATAACGAAACATAATTTAATATAACTTTTATTCTATTCTTATATTCATAATTTAATAGACTTTTATTCTAATATAAGGGTGTCTTTTGCCTACATGGCTCTTAAAAATAGCTTGCTGTATCAGGTGGTAAAGCAAGGGGAGGAGGAGGTAGAACAACTAGTGGTTCCCAAACCCTATCGTCGGATGGTATTAGATTTAGCCCATGGTCATATGATAGGTGGACACCTGGGTATAGAGAAAACTAAGGAGAGAATAAGGCAGAGATTCTTTGGTCTGGGTTACATGCAGATGTCAAAGAATATTGTGAGTCATGCCCAAAGTGTCAGTATTCTACACCATCACTCCGTTTTTGCAGTCCGCTGGTACCGCTACCAATAATTGAAGTGCCTTTTAAAAGAATTGGCATGGATCTGGTGGGACCAGTAGTAAAGTCTGCCACGCATCTTATATCATATCCTGAAGCCATTACCTTGCGTAATACGTCAGCTAAGGCTATTGCCAAAGAGCTGGTCCAGGTTTTTAGTCATGTGGGTATTCCAAAAGACATATTAACAGATCAAGGCACCCCATTTATGGCCCGATTCACTAAAGAATTGTGTAAGTTGTTCAAAATCTCCCATCTCCGTACCTCTGTCTACCACCCGCGAACTGATAATCTTGTGGAGAGATTTAACAAAACGCTCAAAAGCATGTTAAAAAAGGTGGTGGACAAAGAAGGGAGAAATTGGGATTTTTTGCTGCCATACCTCAGGGGATTGCTAGATGTTGCAAAAGAAATGTGGGAGGGAGCGACCACGTCTTATAGAAGCATCATCGACCATATCTCACTGATGCAAGATAGAATTGCTGCTGTAATAATCGGGGTGCCAAGACCCGGGTCTTCAGCCCTGGTGATAGAGTGCTGGTACTAGTCCCCACAGTTGAAAGTAAATTCCTAGCAAAGTAGCAAGGTCCCTTTGAAATTATGGAAAGAGTAGGGCATGTAAACTACAAAGTTTACCAGCCAGGAAAAGGAAACCAGAGCATATATATCACGTTAATCTCTTGAAACCTTGTAAGGACAGAGAGACTTTTCTGGCAATGCCAACCCCCCAAAAGAATATGCCCCCTGTGACTCCTGAAGTACCCATAACTTAAACCTTGTCAGTGGCCCAACAGAAGGACGTTTAAGAAATTGTGAGTAAGAATGGAGACTTTTTCTCTCACCTGCCTGGACTGACCACACTTATACAGCATGGCATAATTACTGAACCAGGTGTCCACGTAAATGTAAAATCCTATAGAATACCTGGGGCTTAGCAGGAAGCAGTTGCAAATGAAATAAAGAACATGTTAGAGTTGGACATGATAGAGGAGTACCACAGTGACTGGTCAAGTCCCATAGTGTTGGTCCCAAAACCAGATGGAACTATAAGGTTTTGTAAGGATTTCAGGAAGTTGAACAGCGTGTTCATATTTGATGCGTACCCAATTCCTCAGGTTGACGAGCTTGTTGACAGATTGGGTAGTGCCCAGTACATAACTACTTTAGATCTGATTAAAGGTTATTGGCAGATACCCCTGAGTCTGCAAAAGAGAAAACTGCGAAGGGTCTTTCCAGTATAAGCAGATGCCTTTGGCTTTCATGGTGCTCCTGCCTCATTCCAGAGAATGATGGTTAAGACCTTAAGACCACATTGCCAATACTCAGCCAACTATTTGGACGATGTAGTCATCCACAGCCCAGATTGGGAATCTCATTTGCCCTGGGTGCAAGGAGTAGTAGATTCCCTTTGGAAGGCAGGACTCAATGCCAACCCCAGAAAGTGTGCCATAGGCTTGGAGGTGGCCAAATACCTTGGCTACATTATAGGTTGAGGGCTGATCAAGCCTCAGATCAATAAGATTGAGGTGGTTCAAAAGTGCTTCCAACCTATAAATAAAAAGCAAGTTCATGCATTTCTTGGATCACAGGATACTACAGGTGTTTTATACCCAATTTTGCCACCATTGCAGCCCCACTGACAGATCTAATGAAAGGTAGAGAGTCGATCATGATTAAGTGGAATCCTGAGGCATTTCTAATGTTTTGAGCAAGCCCTTTGTGCACAACCTGTGCTTGTGACCCTAGATGTCCAAAGTATCTTGTAGTACGGACAGACACCTCTGATGTTGGACTGGGAGCTGTACTGTCCTAAATCAGAGACGGGAAGGAGCACCCAGCGGTCTACCTTAGCAGAAAGCTCAACAGACATGAGAAAAACTATGCCATTCTTGAGAAGGAATGTTTAGCTATCAAATGGACCTTAGATGCCCTGAAATCTTACCTGTTGGGGAGGCCATTCAAACTAGTCACTGATCATGCCCCTCTGAAATGGATGTGTGATAACAAGAAAAACAGTTGGGTGACAAGGTGGTTCCTTGCTCTTCAAGCATTTAAGTTCACAGTGGAACATAGAGCTGGGAAACGCCAAAATAATGCAAATGCCCTTTCCCGTATCCATTGTCTGGTTGGGACAGTTGCTCAGCCACAGGGGCTTGAGCAGAGGGGGGGATATGTGACATTATGAAAGGCAAGGTGATTGATGGACGTTATGTTTCACCTTGCTTATGTTAAAGGAAGGTAGAATCCTGTTCGCATTTTACCAGCCACCTTGGCAGGGTTGGTTTTTGGGAGAAACTCTTCACCTCTGAGTTAAGAACCTGGAAATGTTTAGTAAGAGCCTGGATGTCAACGATTTATTTTCTGTTTTGTTTGATTTTTCATGCAACCTTTTAAATAAAACTGGCTACAACCACCCCATTGTAAAAAGACGGCCCCAAAGCAGCCTCATTATTCTGGGAGGGCGTACTATGACGTCCTCCCAGAATTCCGCTCCCATGCGCACCCAGGAATATCCGTGACCGCCGGGTCTGAGAGACCTGACGCATCACGTATCGCGGTAAACGGCCGCTTGCAGCGGCCCTTTACTATGTGATCGCTCCGTCAAATGACGGAGCGATCACATGTAAACAAGCGGCGGATATCCAGCTTGTCTCTTCCCTCTCTGCACCGATCAGTGCAGTGCGAGAGGAGAGGGGAGAGATCAAATGCAGCAGCACTGTGGGCAAGATCTGAAGTGCCCACCAGTGTGCCAGTCTGCATCATCCATCCATCCATCCTCATCCGTGCTCACCCATCCATACTCATCTGGGCTCAGCCATGCATGCATCTGTGCTCACCCATCCATCCTCATCCGTGCTCAGCCATGCATCCATGCTCACCTATCCATCCGTGCTCAGGCACACATCCGTGTTCAGCCATGCATCCATGCTCACCCATCCATCTGTGCCCAGCCATACATCCGTGCTCACCCATTCATCTGTGTTCAGCCACCCATTCGTGTTCAGCCAAGCATTCGTGCTCAGCCATGTATCCGTGCTCAGCCATGCATCTGTGCTCACCCATCCATCCATGCTCAGCCACCCATCCGTGCTCAGCCATCCATCCATGCGCAGTCATCCCCATCCGCTCAGCCATCCCCATCCGTACTCAGCCATCCCCATCTATACTCAGCCATCCCCATCCATGGCTGATCCACCCCATCTGTTCACATTTATTCCTCATTCATGCTCATCCATACCACATCATTTCTCATCCGTGACACATCCATGCCATTACAGTGCCCATCAGTGCCACTACACTGCCCATCCGTGCCACTACAGTGCCTCACACTAGTGTAATAGGTAGTCAAATTAGATTTGAAATGTATGCCCCTAGAACACCTAATGGGGCTCCCTGCATGTTGGGCCTCTGTATGTGGCCAGGTTGTGTAAAAGTGTTACACATGTGGTATCGCCATACTCAGGAGGAGTAGCAGAATATATTTTGGAGTGTACTTTTTGCTAGGTACATGCTGTGTGTTAGAAATAGTGTATAAATGGACAACTTTGTGTAAAAAAATGCATTTTAATTTTCTTTCCACATTTTCCAAAAACTTGTGGAAAAAAAGACTCATTATGCCTCATAGAATATACGTTGGGGTGTTTACTTTCCAAAATGGGGTTATTTTTTGGGTGTTTCCATTCTCCTGGTACTCCAGGGCCTTTAAAAGTGCAAGAGGTAGTCAAGAAATGAGATGTGTAATTTATGGTCCTAGAATACCTGATGGTGCTCCCTGCATGTTGGGCCTCTGTATGTGGCCAGGCTGTGTAAATGTCTCACACATGTGGTATCGCCATATTCAGGAGGAGTAGTAGAATGTGTTTTGGGTTGTAATATATGGTATGCATATGCTGGGTGTGAGAAATAACCTGTTAATATGACAATTTTGTGGGGAAAAAAAGAAAAAAAAATCTTAATTTTGCAAAGAATTGTGGGAAAAAATTACAACTTCAAAAAACTCCCCATACCTCTTACTAAACATTTTGGACTGTTTACTTTCTAAAAAGGGGTAATTTGGGTTTTTTATTTGTACTGTCCTGTCTTGCTAGGGTCTCAAGAAATGAGGTCGTTAGTACATCAGGTGTGATGAATTTTCAGTGATTGGCACCATAGCTTGTAGACTTTCACAAAGACCAAATAATATACACTAATTTGTTTGTTTTTTACCAAGTTATGTAGCAGTATAAATTTTGGCCAAAATTTATGAAGACAAATTACTAATTTGCAAAATGTTATAACAGAAATGAAGAAAAATGCATTTTTTCCCAAAATTTTCGGTCTTTTTTCATTTATAGCGCAAAAAATAAAAAACCCAGCGGTGATTAAATACCACCAAAAGAAAGCTCTATTTGTGTAAAAAAAAGGGTACAGTGTTGCATGACTGAGTAATTGTCATTAAAAATGTGAGAGCGCTGAAAGCTGAAAATTGGTCTGGTTGTTAAGGGGGTTTAAGTGCCCAGTGGCCAAGTGGTTAAGAAAGACCTGCTGTCTGGACTACCTTTTTCCCAGGGAAGGTGATCCCCACTTGAGCTAATCTCCCACAACCCCTTAAAGAAGAATGGTACAAAAAAAATGATTGGTTAAACCTACAAGTGCTTTTTACCACTACTATTCCTTTATATTGGCTTTTGGGATCTCCAAATGCAGCAATTTAGAAATTGGATGAAAGGTTTAGCACTGTAAGTCACTTTTTGATAGATAAGTAGTGCCAGAGTGTTCCTCATTCCCAGCTCAGAAAGTTGGGAGTTATGCTAGTTAGTGAGACAGCTCCTGTCCCCCGGCCGGGAGGTAAAGAGTTAACCCAGTTCCCGCACTTTAATTAAAAGGGGAGAGGACTATTAAGTTAATTTATTTAAGTAAAGCTTTTAAAACTTTGCCTTTGCCTGGTCTGAAGTTACTAAAGAGGTGTAATGCACACAGTCTGCAGCTCTGGTCAGTTAAAGTGATATTAAAGGCTTTCTTTAAAAAAAAAAAAAAACTATCATGTTATACCTACCTGCTCTGTGCAGTGATTTTGAGTACAGCAGCCCTGATCCTCCTTTTCTTGGGTCCCCCTCCCTCCTGCCAAGTGCCCTTAAAGCAAGCAGCAGGAAATGAGGGCACCCAGGCAGGCTCATTCCCAAACTGCAGTTCTGCATGCCCATTCACACACAGAGCCACGATTCGGCACTGCCCCCTATCTCTCCTCATTGACTCGCTGGCTGTGATTGACAGCAGCTGGAGCCAATGGCTGTCTCAGCTAATGAGGAGGGAGAGTCCCCCGTGCACATCACTGGATCAAGATGGAGCTTTGGTAAGTATTAAGAGGGGTTGCTGCTCAAAAAAGTTTTTTTTACCTTCATGCATAAAATGCATAAAGGTAAAAAACCTTAAGCCTTTACAACCACTTTTTAAACACAGTGTGGTTACCAAGGGTATCAAAGGTTGCACCATCAGCCTGTTGTAAGTGCGTGCCTTTGGCAAGGGAGACAGCCTCTTGCAGTGAGATAAATGTTGTCGGCACTCCATCCATGAGCGGTCTGTCTCCCATAGCAACGAGAGTAGATCAGTACCACAGAGGTCCTCAACCTGTTCACAGGTGTGAAAGAGAAAGAGTTAATGCATGCATTAGGTGCACAGTGGGACCCTATTCTGTTATTGGGAGCGAGGTAGTGGTGATACCCTGGACAGGCAGAGAGGCATCTGCTTAATATGTCCCTCCTAAATGCAACAGTGACAGTAGCAGTGTATATTAACCTCAAGAAAGTTAACTAGAGTTCAGTCATCTGTTCAAGTAAAGGTACCCCATGTACAGTAGGGTAACCCTTTCCAAAGTGCGTAGCGTAGCCCAGAAGAACCACCCTGGGGTAGACCACCTATGTGACCTACACTTGGTGCCCAATGGAGAGGGGAACATGGAGGAAGTACCACTCGCCTACTACTACCTCCTATACAGTTATTAGCATTACTTTTCTGCTGGCTAAGTTGGGGTCTTTGAGGACGTGAACGTGCATATATATATATATGTCTATGGTGTAAGTAGTTATAATCCTGGTCCACCCGGTGGGAAGGTCTGGGAGATGGTAGAAATCTTTATGACACAGTTTCAACAAGTGGAATGATAAAGCAGAAGGGAGCAGCCAGTTTGGACCTAGTTCAGCAGAACACTAGAACGCTAGGCAGTTGTGCGCACTGCATAGAAGGTACACATACCCTGAAAGAAGAACAGTATAAACAATGTCATTATCCAGCATAGTTATGGGTCCGAGACACTCTCATTACTCTTCCTTGGAGTCTTTTCAGCGACTAGCCAAGATGTTGGAGGGACCCTCCCCTTAATGTCCGTAAGCTGACTGGCAGGAATGATGGCATAGACTGTAGCAGTAGGACGCCCATAGGCATGCGCAGGGGTGTGCCAGGTGTGCCTGGGCACACCCTAATCACTGCGCGTGATGCAGATTCCCCCCACAGCCTGGGTTTCAGTCCGTGAAGGGATTTGGCAGCGTTCCACACAGTATCAGCCCGCTGGCTACTTTTCCCTATCAAATCACTTAACGCACTCTGGAGAAGAGGAGATTTAAGCCCCGTACACACAGGCCAAATGTCGGGAGACATCACCCCATTAAAAAAAAAAAAAAAACGGGAGACATTCGGCCAGTGTGTATGCCACCATGTCTGACAGAAGCCAATGACGGAGAGCGCTGACCAGAGTGTTCTGGCAGGGGGGCCGTCTCCCTGTCAGAACACAACAGCTCAGCAGGGGAGATCGCTATATTAACTTTGCATAGTTAGTGCAGCGGCTCCGACCGCGGCTGCCGAGCTGGCAGTTTTTATTGTGGGTTCAGCGGGTTTAACAAAAAAAAAACTTATAGTGTGGACTAGGCTTAAGGGGTATATGAGCAACGTGTATAAATACATACAGTACCTTGAAGAAGTTTTCATACCCCTTGGAATCTTCCACATTTTGTCATGTTACAACCAAAAACGTAAATGTATTTTATTGGGATTTTATGTGATAGACTAACACAGAGTGGCACATAATTGTGAAGCAAAAGGAAAATGATAAATGGTTTTGAAATTTTTTTTACAAGTAAATATGTGAAAAGTGTGGCGTGCATTTGTATTCTGCCCCTTTTACTCTGTAGCCATGTGGGGACACAGCAAAAATGTAGAAGAAGGTGCTCTGGTCAGATGAGACCAAAATTTTACTTTTTAGCCTAAAAGCAAAATGCTATGTGTGGCAGGAAAACTAAAGCCTCGTACACACGGGACGACGATCGTGTTCAACACGTCGTACTCACGACCGTTGCATGCAGAATCGTTCGTCTGTGGCGGCACTTTCAACAGTTGAACGTACGACGGTCGTTCGTGGGAGTTGTATGTGCAGACTAGAAAACTTGGTCGTGTCAACAAGCTGTGTTCAACAAAGTTGTATTGTGCTAAACACGCATGCGCAAGTCCACTTTCAACTAACATGAAATTAGAAAGGAGCCCAAAAGGTGACGCTACTTCCTCATTATACGCTCGTTCGCGTCATCACGTTCGGCCGGCCGCAAGTTGTATGTACGACCGTCGTGTGCATGTCAGTGGGCTACATACGACCGTCAACGTACGATTCAACACGGTCGTGCGCACGATCGTCGTCCCGTGTGTACGAGCCATTACACTGCACCTCACTCTGAACACATCATTCCCACTGTGAAACATGGTGGTGGCAGCAGGGCCGTCGCTATCACTAGGCAAATTAGGCAGTCGCCTAGGGCGCAGTCACGGCCACTAGGGATGTTGAAAATAATCGGCGGCAGAGACCAGCTAAATCGCGATGGTGCGCCCTGTCTCTCCTTACATCCTCCTGTTCCCCTCCTTCAGTCAGAGTCACTTCTCCCCCTCGTTCGCGGTTCCCTCAGTAGCTCCTCCTCAGAAGGCGATCTGCGGGGGGGGGGGGCGAAGTCCTGTTACATCCAGATTAGGAGGGAAGATGAATGAGGAACTTTGAAGGGCCGGGCGGAGTTGTAAGACGTCACTGAGGCGGGGTTGGATGGTCCGGAGTGAGAAAAAGGGCGGAGTGTATGGTTGCTAATGGAGGAGAGCAGGAAAGTGAAGTCGGTGTCCGTTGATGTGAGGAGCTGGAATGGGACTCCGTACTCATCACACTGATCATCCTCTGCCTGATGGTGAGTCACCTCTCCACACAGCCTGACTGCCTCGTGTATGTGAGAAGACCTACTACCAGACACCAACCTCCCTACACAGCTGTCTGAATATCACTGTGCCCAGGGGGGTGTATTGTACCGCCCCCCGCCTGTATACTGCACACATCCCCCACCTGTATACTGCCCTCCCCCTCACCTGTATACTATACACACCCCGCCTGTATACTGCACACCCTCCCGCCTGTATACAGCACACACACCCCTGCCTATATACTGCACACACACCCCCGCCTGTATACTGCACCCCCCCACTTATATACTGTACACCCCCCCCCACACACACATATATATATACAAAAAT
>BLSH010230219.1:1176116-1193894 GCA_018402905.1 Glandirana rugosa
TCTCCTCTAACTCCCCCCTATACTAGTTGTACATGTTTATGTATTCTCCAGGTATATCACTTGAACCACAACTCAATAAATGAAATTGGTGAAGGTGTGACGGATGACATATAAGTTCCGCCGTCACACCTGCCCAGGGTGCTTAGCGGCATTTATTCGTCGCTAGACGCCCACCGACGATCCCCCGCGCACGCGGCATGAGGACTCCTAACACGGGCGCTGAACCCGCCTGGGCTACAGACCGCTCGACACTACTCGCCGGTATCGTTTTCTTGCCTACAGTAGGCAGTGTGGAAGTGGTTAAAGTAAATAACTCAACACCAAGTTCACTATATGGACCTCTTATGTATTTGTACATGTTGATCATATCCCCCCTCAATCTCCTCTTTGCAAGAGAGAATAAATTCAGTTACTCTAATCTTTCCTCATAGCTGACCTCCTCCATGGCTCTTATCAGTTTGGTTGCCCTTCGATGCACTTTCTCCAGTTCCCAGATATCCTTTATGAGAACTGGTGTCCAAAACTGAACTGCATATTGCAGATGAGGTCTAACTAATAATTTGTACATGGGAAAAATGATCTCTATCTCTGGAGTCCATACCTCTCTTAATACAAGAAAGGATTGTGCTTGCTTTGGAAACCGGAGCTTGGCATTGCATGCCATTATTAAGCTTATGATCCACCAAAACCCACCGATCCTTCTCTACTGTGGATTCCCCCAGTTGTACTCCCCTAGCATGTATGATGCATGCATATTCTTAGCCTCCAAATGCATAACTTTACATTTATCAATATTAAACCTCCTTTGCCACATAGTCACCCAATTAGACAGTGCATTGAGGTCTGCTTGTAAGTTGGAGACATTCTGTAAAGACGTTATTCCACTGCAAAGCTTGGTGTCATCTGCGAACACTGAAATGGCACTTTTATTCCCAGACCCTATATCATTTATAAATGTATTGAAAAGTAAAGGTCCCAACACTGAACATTGGGGTACACCACTGATAACCTTAGACCATTCAGAGTAAGAATCATTAACCACTACTCTCTGAATTTGTTCTTTTAGCCAGTTTTCTATTAATTTACAAACTGATCTTTCCAAGCCTGTAGATTTTACCTTACACATTAGTTGTGTGTGGGGAACGGTGTCAAAGGCTTTTGCAAAATTCAAGTATACCACATCCACAGACACCCCTCCATCCAAGGTTTTACTTACCTCCTCATAAAAAGAAATCAGGTTTGCTTGACAACTTCTGTCTTCCATGAATCCATGCTGTCACGCACTCTAGATTATTTTATAAAGGGCCTACATGCTCAGACCTGACCCTTTTTACTATTAATATATTTGAAGAAATTTTTGGGGTTTGTCCTACTATCTTTTGCAATCTGTCGTTCGTTTTGAATCACCTCCTCTCATACTCGCCTCCAAGACTTCTCCCAAGCCTCTCCCATCCTCTGGAACTCCCTACCCCAATCTGTCAGACTGTCCCCAAATCTATCCACCTTCAGGCGATCCCTGAAAACTTTTCTCTTCAGGGAAGCCTATCCTGCCACCACCTAACTACACTCCTTATTTTCTCAATCATCTCATCCCCCACAGTTATTGCCCTTTCGTATCATTTAACCCTCCCTCCTAGATTGTAAGCTGAATTGTATTGTAATTGTACTGTCTGCCCTAATATTGTAAAGCGCTGCGCAAAATTGTCTGCGCTATATAAATCCTGTATAATAATTTAAAAAATGTTTGCATCCTTAATTTCCTTTTTACATATTCTGCTTTTTAACATTTAAAAGATGATAGTGTTCCCTCATTTTTATATTTTTTAAATACTCTTTTCTTATCATTTTTAACTTTGGCTGTGAGCCACATAGGTTTTATTTTTAGCCTTTTAAACTTATTGCCCATGGGAATATATTCTGCAGTGAGTTTGCATACAGTCTTTTTGAAAAATTACCATTTCTGTTCTGTGTTCATAATGACAATATTCCCTCCCAGTCTAAATCCTGGAGAGCAGCCCTCATCCTTGTAAAATTTGCTCTCTTAAAATTAAATGTTTTTATCTTTCCCATATGTGTTTGTTGCTTGCAGATTACATTAAATGAAATCATGTTATGGTCACGGTTACCCAGATGTTCTTTTGTATGAATATTGGTTATAAGCTCTGCATGGTTTGAGACTACCAGGTCCAGCAAAGCGTCATTCCTAGTTGGGGCCTCAATAAACTGGACCATAAAATTGTCCTATAATAGGTTTAGAAATGTTTCTTGTAATTTGCAATCAGCAGGGGTAGGGGACCAGTTAAATGTTTGCGAAGCCGACTCTAAGCACATTTCCAGGGTATGCCGGGTTAACATTCTCTCCCTTTTTGCCGCCAGTTGTATAACGTGGCCCCTAAGGACCGCTTTATATGCTTCCCATAGGGTCACAGGAGAAGAGACCGACCCAGTATTAATGCGAAAGTAATCCACAGAAGCTTGATGGATATCTGTCAGAATCTCCTTGAAAGACAAGAGAGAGTCATTCATAACCCGGGAAGAATGTTGGGGGCTTACAGAGGAGAGAATGGCAAACCAACCAGAACCGGGTCGTGGTCCGACCATGGCGCTGCCAGAATGAAGGCGGACAGTACTAATGGGAGATGTTTCCGTAATACAAACATATAGTTAATTCTGAAATGTGAATGGTGGGGATGGGAGTAATGGGTATAGTCTTTACCCAAGGGATGAAGCTCCTGCCAGACATCTACCAGGTCATGACTGCAAAGAGTGTAAGAATTTTTTGGCATCAGAAGAAGGGGCTTTGCATTCCGAGGGATACTTATCAAGATGGAGGCTCAATGTCACATTAGAGTCACCTGCCAAAAGGAGAGTGCCCTTCTGGTGGGATTTTAACAAAGAGTAGATATGGGTCAGAAAAGGTCCTGGGTTTAGATTTGGAACCTAATAAATAAAGATAGTAACCTCAGTGTCCTGAAGGGTGCCCTGTAACAAGAGGTACCTGCCATTTGGGTCTGCAATTTGTTTACTGTAGCTGAAAGGAACTGATTTGAGTAGAGCTATGAGTACTCCTCTTTGTTTGGTTGGTCTGTTGGCAGGAAAGACTTGAGGCTACAGGGCATCAAAATATTTGGGATAAGAAGAGACTGAAAATGTGTTTCTTGCAAGCAAGCTATATCAACCTGCTTTTTAAGATATTAAAAAAACTTTCACTCTTTTTTGGGGAGAGTTCATACCCTGAACATTCAGGGACAACTAGTTTAGTGTCATTGTCTCAGATGGGAATGTGTAGCAATTACCCTGCCCACCCATCCTGTGATCCAAAGAGGGATAAGAAAACTAGAGTTAGACTTACCGGTAACTCTGTTTCTAGGAGTCGTCCAGGACAGCACTAGAGAGATAGGCTCCTCCTCCGAAGGCAGGAAACACATCACAAGACTTTAAAGGGTGGTCACCATTCATTCTCCTTCAGTCTTTAACCGAGAACTCCCCCAGAACACAACGGTTTCTGTAAGAAACAAAAACATACTCGTCCAAAGTTATAACAGCACATAGGGAGGGAATCAATGCTGTCCTGGACGACTTCTAGAAACAGAGTTACCGGTAAGTCTAACTCTAGTTTTCTCTAGTCGTCTGTCCAGGACAGTACTAGAGAGGATCAACGAGAACTTACCGGATTGGGGGGGGGGGGGGAATTCTACTGCCTGAAGAACCTTTCTCCAAAACGCCTGGTCTTGCGCAGAGATAAGGTCCAGTCTATAATGTTTGATAAATATCGAGTAGCTTGACCATGTTGCGGCCCAACAGATCTGTTCCAGCATGGCTCCAGCTCACTCAGTCCAGGAAGCAGACTGTGCCTGAGTGGAATGGGCGATGGGGGAAAAAGGACACTCCTTCCCCAAGGCTTTGTATGCCTCCACAATAGCTTGCTTTATCCAACGATCAATTGTGTTTTTTGAAGCTTGGAAACCCGTTTTCTTACCGGCGTGTAGCACAAACAGGGCATTAGACTTCCTAATTTCTTTGGACATTTCCAGGTATTGCAGGGTACAAGCCCTCACGTTTAATTGTTGAAACTCAGCTTCCTTCTGGTTAGTTGGAGATGCTGAAAAAGAAGGCAGAACGATCTTTTGGGACCTATTGTGACCGGATGCCACTTTGGGTAGGAACCACTGGTCCGTGCGCAACACCAGCCTGTCATCGAAGATCTGGAGAAAAAGGTTCTTTTATAGAGAGCGCCTGTAATTCGCTCACCTGCCTGGCCGTCGTGACGGCTACCAAAAACATTGTCTTGAGACTAGTCATTCCCAGGGACAGGTTTCCTTTCAGGAATAGCACTATCCAGCCCTGTAGCACTATTGACAGATCCCATCTAGGGAGAACTTTAAAAGGAACAGGTCTAATTCTTGCCAGCCCCTTGAAGAACCAACTGATAAGAGGGTCTAAAGCCAGGGCTGTTCCAAAAAAACTGAAAGCGCTGCCACTTGTACCTTCAGTGTACTAATGGCAAGCCCTTGATCCTCACCATCCTGTAAAAACTCCAGGATGGCTGGAATCCCTGCTGCCATTTTTTTGGCATCTAGAAAAACGCAAAAAACCTTCCAATACTTGGAGTAAATGGCCTGGGTTACCCATTTCCTGCTTGACAGGATAGTGTTAACCACCTTATCTGAAAGTCCCCTTTGCTTCAGGAGGCTTTTCTCAGATACCAGGCTGATAGTTTCAAGTTCTGGACCTTTGACATCAGGACTGGTCCTTGAGAAAGAAGATGTTCCCTTTTGGGAAATATTAGGGGAGGCTCCACTGCCAGTCGCAGCAGCAGGGAGAACCATGGTCTCCATGGCCAATATGGGACCACTAGGATCATGTTGGTGCTCTCCTGCAGAAATTTTCTTAACACCCTGGGGATGAGCTTGAACGGAGGGAAGGCATAGGCTAGGTTGTATTGCCACACCTGGGCTAAGGCATCTATCCCCTGAGCTCTTGGATCTCTTTCCAGTGAGAAGTAACTTGGAAACTTGGCATTCTCTTTGCTGGCAAAAAGGTCCACCTCTGGGAGTCCCCATTTTTTAATCAGTTGCCGAAAGACTTCCTCGTTTTGGGACCATTCGGCTTCCAACAGTGGACGCCGGCTCAGGAAATACACCAGACGGTTGTCTACCCCGCTGGGGTGCACCGCTGAAATTGATTCCAAGTTCTTCTCGATCCACTGGAACATGATGCTTGTCATGTGGATCAAGGACTGGCACCTTGTGTTTGTTGATATAAGACACCGCCACTGCATTGTCTGAGAGGACTTGTACGTGGTGTCCTTTTAGGTCTTTGGAAAAGACCCTTAGGGCTTCCTAGATTGCCCGCAGTTCCCTCCAGTTTGCAGAACTCCTGGAGTCTGCCTTGGACCAACGCCCTTGTGCCACCTGGAGACCCCAGTGGGCCCCCCATCCCCAAGCACTGGCGTCCGTAGTGATCCGGATACCGGAGTGACCCATGGAAGACCCCAGACCAGGTTTTCCTCGTCCCTCCACCACCATAATGACCTTTTTGCCTCCGTGGATAGGCGGAAGGTTTTGTCCAGGGACTCCTGAGTCCCATCCCAGCTTTTCAGGATTTCTGCCTGTAAACGCCTGCAGTGGGCCATGGCCCAGGGGACTGCTGCCATCGTCACCTGTAGAAGACCTAGGCCTGACATTGCCTTCCGGACCGACACATCCATGTTGGTCTGAAGAGACGCCGCCATGGCCTTCGCCTTCTCTACCTTTTCCTCAGTGAGGTAGACTTTTTGTTTCACGGAATCTACCGTGAATCCTAGGCAGCGAAGCCCAGACTCTCCAAGAAGGTGACTGCTGAACTCAAGTCCCTCTCCAGCTGGTGCTTGGAGGGGACAAAAAATAAAAGGTCGTCCAAGTAAGGGATGACCGCTATCCCCTTTAGCCTGAGAGGGGCCAGGGCTTCCTCCAGGACTTTTGTGAAGATCCTTGGGGAAGACGAGAGGCCGAATGGGAGGGCCCTGAATTGCAGATGGTGAACCTCTTTTTCCCATCTGATCGCAACCCTTAGACATTTCTGGGATTCTTTGTGGATGGCTACGTGTAAATATGCATCCCTCAAATCGAGGGATGCCATAAAACAATCTGGGGGGAGAATGGCTTTCACCGTCCAGATGGTCTCCATCCTGAACCTCTCGTAAACTACCTATTCGTTTAGGTCTCTCAAGTTTATTATGAGGCGGTACTTCCCAGATGGTTTCTGTACCACGAAGACGTGCGAGTAGAAACCCTGGTTTACCTCTTCTTGAGGCACCAGGACCAGTACTCGCTGGTCTACCAGGTCCGCATTTTGTGCCCTCAGGGCCGATGCCTTTTGGGGGTCTCTGGGAGGGGAGGTCACCAACAACCTTGAGGGTGGCGACCCTTTCAGGTGAATCCGATAACCCTGTCGGATGACCCCCCTGAATGAAGTTGCTCGGGGTAACTTTTTCCCACTGTGGGAGGTACTGCCCCAATCTCCCCCTCACCGGGATGGAGTCACTGAGACTTAGGGGTTTTCTTAGGAGAGGAAAGGAGGACACTCCTCCTCTGTTTCCCTTTCCCCCACTGCCTCTTTGTGGTTGTCCCTTTAGAGGTCTCTGCCTGAGTCCTTTGGGTACGAAAAAAACATTTTGCCGTGGCCTTCTTGTTTTTAACGGGAAAGGCCTTTTTATTATCGGCTGTTGGGTCTAGGACTTTATCCAGGTCTGGAATGAACAGGAGATCCCCCTCAAAAGGTAACCCGCACAACCTAATTTTGGAGGCCAGGTCCCCTGCCCAGGACTTTAACCATAGGGCTCTACGCGAGGAGTTTAAAAAAGCTGCAGTTTTTGAGGACAATTTTACCGCTTCTGCAGAGGCATCTGCCATATAGCCAGCCGCTTTCTCTAGCATTGGCAGGGAGTCTAAGATCTCCTTTCGTGAGGTACCCCCTTCCAGATGTGACCTCAGTTTGTCTAGCCAGACTTCAAGATTTCTGGCAACAACAGTCGTGGCCATTGTCGGCTTAAGGCTAGCTAAAACCACTTCCCAGGATCGTTTCAACAGGACCTCCATCCTTTTGTCCATGGGCTCTTTCAGAACACCCATGTCTTCAAAGGCCAGGTCTGTCAACTTTGCACACTGGGAGAAGGCTGCGTCCAGTTTTGGAACCTTGTTCCATACGCAGGAGGGGTCTTCACTAAATGGATATCTTCTTTTAACTCTTAGGAAAGAAGAGCTTCTTTCAGGCTCTAACCATTACTTTTGATGGCATCTGAAAGTGCACTATGGACCGGAAAGACTCTGCCCTGTTCCTCTCTCAGGATTGGTACATCCGGTCTCGTAATGATAGCTCTGCCTGCTCTTCTTTCATTTCCAAGGTCTCGTAGATAACACCCAGCAAGGACTCTACTTCGTCTAATGAGAACTTGTACCTCGGTGACCTTGATTCCTGGGCTGAAGTGCCCTAGAGGAGGATGCTACACTGAGTTCCTCAAGGGAGTCCAGGCTCTCATCCCCTGTTTCCTCATCCTCCCTTGGGGGAGAAACAGGGGGTGCTTCCGCTGGCTGTTTAGGGGTTTCCAGGCCTGACAGCATGGATCTAGTCGCCATCATTTCTTTTTGGACTCCAGAAATTAACTCTCTACATGCCCCCCGTTGCCTCTTTATAAACCAGCTTGTCTATGCAGAGTTTGCATAGGGGCTTGCTCCATGCTTCTTTAAGCTTAACAGCACAGGACGGGCACCTTTTCTTCCTCCCAGGCTTCACTGCTTCTTTAAGCTGAGGCTAAGGAGTGGGAATAAAAGGCAAGAGAGGGACAGGGGCTGCTATCAGACCTGGCACATCAAAAATAGGTTATCATGATCCTCACCATTGTGCACCCCTTTACCCCAGCCAGGCTCCAGACTTACAGGCCTTTGCCAGGGTCCAGTGCCCATCTAGGGGGTAAGTGGAGGAACCCTGGAGCGTTCCTAACCCTTTGGCTGGTCCTCCCCCCTCCACCTCTCCCTTTAAAGCTTGGTAGGTCCACCACCCTTGTGCTTGCCTACCTGAGCTGAGCCGCACCACTGCCACCATCGCTGGGCCTTTCTTCCTCTTGCAGCATGTCCACAGTCTTCCTGGGTCGCTGCGCTGGAAAAGGGACCAGAGCTGAGTGCCCTGCTCGTCTTTTTTCAAAAAGGACCGCCGTTCCGGCGTCCACGCCCTTGCGTGACCCGGAACCGGAAGTGATGCGGCGGAGACCCGACTTCCTTCCGGCAATGGCGGCCGTAACTCAAGGTCCGTCAGCTCCCCGCCCCGCACATTGCGGCGCCTGCAGTGCGAGACTGCAGCCATGCTGTGAGCACGAGTCCTCCCCGGACTACTGGCCGGAACAAAGTGCCGGTCTGGGACCCTCCTCTGGGGCCCAACCAGGCACCTGAAGGTACCACCTTACCTCCCCTTCTGGCATAGCCTCCTCGGCCACCTCCAGGGAGACGAGTTCCCCCTGCCTCCTCCTCCAGGCAGGAAACACAAAAGACTGAAGGAGAATGAATGGTGACCGCCCTTTAAAGTCTTGTGATGTGTTTCCTGCCTTCAGAGGAGGAGCCCATCTCTCTAGTGCTGTCCTGGACAGATGACTAGAGAAAAACCAGAAGTATAGAGAAGAGCGCAGAGACAGGTAAAAAAGAAAAGGCTGGCCAGAAGCTTGAGAGGCCAAAGAGTATTTGGAGCTCAATGAACATAAAGAGCATAAATACATCAATTTGTGGGACAAAGAGGCCACAAGATGGTCAGAAGTTGGCCAAGACTGACACCTTAGCCAAGCACTTGCACACCGGAGCAGGGATCCATCGGAACCGCTCGGCACCTTAACTTATAATAATCAATTGGAACATTATTAGCACAAAACCAAATGCATTATATAAAGCATTGAAAAAAAAATTGCAAACAGTAGAAACGATGGAGGCCCTCCCGGGCGAACAAGGAACCCAATACCGCTGTTTCTAATCACCCTAAATAGCAGCCGCTAGGTAAGAAACAAACTGACATTGTAAGATGGACAAATTAACTTGCAAGAGTAAAACAAATAAACGGTTTCAGGACCTTTCCCTCCTCCAGGTGGAAGCTGAAAGCCAAAGTCATCCAAGAACTATGTGTAGGTAACCCCAAACCAACTGGGATAGTCCCTTAGCCAATGATAAATCAAACTCATCCGAGAGCTGGGTACCCTCCCATCATGTAAAAGTCAGGGATCTCCTAGAACAGGGTTTCTCAACCAGGGTTCCGTGGAACCCTAGGGTTCCTCCAGAGGTTGCTTGGGGTTCCTCGAGCAATGGTCAATTTCTACCTCTCAGATAAATTCCCAATGACACCATTGATCTTTTTAGCTATCTGTAAGGGGGTAATTCTTCCCAATGACCACAAATGTAAGGAGCATTCTTCCCATTGACCATCACACTAATGCATCATGAGTGGTAGGTTTTTAATTTTTAGCAGGGGTTCCCCGAGACCGGAGAATTATGTCAAGGGTTCCTCGGTGTTGAAAAGGTTGAGAAAGGCTGTCCTAGAACAACAGTAGCAGGAAATGTGGGGGACAGAAGCTGCCTCCCAGGGGCCACTCTAGACAAGTTGTCAGTAACATCCGGTACTAAGAGCCCAGTATGATGTGCAATGTGGGTCACTGTGCCCCAGAGCCACCATCTCACAAACTGGTCAGCCCACAACAGGGTAAGAACCCACAATTCGACATTCAAGTGCAAAGCAAGGGTATAGGTGGGCAGGGGGAAGACCCCATAGGTTCCAGGGTAGCCCTTCTGCAAATTTTTAAAAACAATAACGCAAATTGCACCAGTAGTGGCGTAAACTTTTATAGCAAAGGGCCATGGGACTTTACAGGAAGAGCTCCATGAGGTCATCCGATGGGTAGTAATATATGGAAGACGAGAGGATAAGGGATCCATCTTCAGCCCGTTGGGACTTTCTTCAAACATTGAGCCGGGAGATCCTGCAGGGCCTGAGAGGCAGGCTAGGATTTCTGAGAAGATTGAGGGAGCTGATGTGAAGGCTGGGAAGATCTGGATCGAGGGGATGATGATGCCTCCTCTTGGGATGAGGGTAAGTCGAACGGCAGGTCCTGAAGATGATGTTGCGGGTCTGTTGGAGAGGAAGCGTTGAACTGGCGACCCTGATGCGTGAACAATAGTTTAAAGGGGAACCCCCATCTATATTTAATACCTTGAGTTTGCAGGACCCGAAGATAGGGTTTCAAGTTCCAACATCTGGCAATGGTGACTGGTCCGCAAACAGCGGGTTGCCTTGGAAAGAGAGGTCTTGCTGTTCCCTTTCAGCCTGCAGGAGTCTCTCCTTGGTGTGGTAATAACAAAATTTAACGATTACATCTCTGGACGGGCCGTCTGACAGCTTGGGGGCAAGGGATCTGTGAATGCTGTCAAACTCCAGTCTTTCCAGAGGGAGCTCAGGGGCCAGTTCCTGGAAGAAAGCAGTTGCTGTGCACTGTAGGTCAGTAATAACTTCAGGGATACCGCGGATGCGGAGGTTGTCCCTGCGGGCCCTATTTTCAGCGTCTTCTAACTTATCACGCTTGGCCTCTTGTTCAGCTGACATTTTATCCACTTCCTCTTTGTGTCCCTCAAGCACAGTGGTGACCAAGTCCATGTGGTGCTCCAACTTATTTGTGCGGTGGCCTATCTCTTTAAGGCCCTTCACTAGATCAGTGGAAAGTTTGCGGGAGGCCTGTGTGATCTCATCCTGCACTATTGAGCGGAGCTTAGCCAGCAAAGTGTCCGGGTCAGTTGCTAATGGACTCACCAGGTCCGTTGGGAACTGATCAAAGCTGTCAGTTGGGGATACAGGGTCTGCTACGGTGAGCTGTGTGGAGTTATCAGGTCCAGCGCCATCTTAGTTTTACCTTTGCCTGTGGCTGGGGAGGCCTTGAAGTGCTGCTGGCTTTTCTGGCGCTTTTTAGATGAGCAGTACATAACTGCAGGGAAAAAAGTAGAAAAGATCCACAGCGCCTCTAAGTGTAGCCGTTTAACACATTTTATTGAAATCACATTCAAATCTACTCACAAACAAGTAGAATCCGCAGGCGTTGCAGTGTGAGTCACTGCAGACTGGGTGTGGAGGGGATGCCCTGCTGCTCTGGATGGTGTAGGAAGGGTGTCCTGGCTGGTTCCAGCGCCCCTGGACTGGGCGTCGTCGGTGATTCCCGGCGCATCCCAGTTCCTGGAGCTACGATGTCCGGCACTCGTGACGTTCCCTCCGGCAGCGGCCAGCCGTTTGTTCGTGGAGGTGGGCGGCGGGCAGCCATTCGTTCATGGAAGCAGGCGGTGGTGACCCGTTGTCTGAGCTACGCTCCTTCCTCAGACCATAGAACCGCCATGTTGGAAAGGGGCAAATGTAAGGGCAGGACTCGTGACGTCAGTTCTGCTGGCATAAATGTCAATATATCCTGGGCTGAGGCTATCTGAGTGGATGATAAATCCCTCAATAAAATATATATATACCCCAGGCACCAATATACTAACTTCATATTTTGTAATAATCATGCTCTATTGAACATTTATCATCCACTCAGATAGCCTCAGCCCAGGATTATGTGTAATGATTAAACCGTTCAGTGTATTTGTCCTACATTTGCCTCCATTTTGTGGAAGACTGGACTTTTTCTATGATAATATATTGACATTTATGCCAGTGGAACTGACGTAACGAGTAGGGTTGCCACATCATCCCTTTAATCCAGGACACATATGAATTACACAGGTTCTGAGGCTAATTTAATGCAGATAAGGCACCAAGTGAGTTTAATTACCACCTTAATCAGCCACAGAACCTGTGTAATTAATATGTATCCTGGATTAAAGGGATGATGTGGCAACCCTAGTCACGAGTCCTGCCCTTAAATTTGCCCCTTTCCAACATGGCGGTTCTATGGTCTGAGGAAGGAGCATAGCTCCGACAACACGTCACCACCGCCCGCCTCCACGAACGAACGGCTGCCCGCTGCTGGAGGGAACGTCACCAGTGCCGGACATCGCAGCTCCAGGAACTGGGAAGCGCCAGGAACCACCGACACCCAGTCCAGGGGCGCTGAAATGAGCCAGGACACCCTTCCTACACCATCCAGAGCAGCAAGGCATCCCCTCCACACCCAGTCCGCAGTGACTCACATTGCAATGCCTGCAAATTCTACTTGTTTGTGAGTAGATTTTAATGTGATTTCAATAAAATGTGTTAAACGGCTACACTTAGAGGCGCTGTGCATCTTTTTAACTTTGGTCTTTACAGAGGTTCTCTTGCCCCTAAGACAGCAGCCATCAGTGAAGCCGTCTCCTCTTTCCCCGCCCTACACAGGACCCCTCCAGGACTCTTCCCCTCAGAGCCTGTCATAATATTAGCACTCACAGCACACACGGGTTTGGACTAGCGCCAACTATATCTTTTCTCCATAACTGCACGGAGACTGAGGTGTTCCAGAGCCGCAGGAGAGGCAGCAGAGTGTGGGCTGTGCTGTGCTAAGCAAGGTGGTGGGTTATGATGGCGCAGAGCAAATGAATCGGACGTCCATCTTGCGTGCTCGCGCGTGCATGTGCTGGTTCAACAGATTCTTGATGGTCTTGCCCTCAAAGTCTCTACCCTGATCTGAATGTATACGCTGGGGCAAGGCATAGTGCATGAAGAACTTTTTAACAAAGAGTTTGGCTACAGTGGTGGCCTGTTTTGTTATTGGGAGCGCCTGGGTGTATCTGATGAAATGGTCAGTTACCACCAGAACATATTCTGCCCTCCAGAATGAGTCTCCAATCAATGCACACCAACTCATTGGCCCAACTCTGGAGATGCCCTGTGGCTGCGTCTTGTCTTGGCAGGGTCTTCAGCTGGATGCAGTGTAAGCAAGTACAATAGTTCTCTACATCTGCTCACATACAGTGCCAGTAGAAGCAGTCTCTAACTAGCTTAACTAGGTCTGTCCTGACCCTAAATGGCCATGCTCATCTTGTCCCTTCAATAGATCACCCCATCCCGCAGTTTTAGTCGATTACTTTCTTCATGCACAATTTGGGCGTATTTTGGGTCATCGACCAACAACATGTCTGCTATCTTGTTCTTGAGTGACTCCCTAGCTCAGTGGTTCTCAACTCCTGTCCTCGGGACCCACTAACAAGCCAGGTTTGCAGGATAACTGAAATACATCACAGGTGATATCATTTGCTGCTCAGTGATTGCAGTATTCTAGTCTGCATCTCCCCAAGGTAATACTTAAAGTCTGGCCTGTTAGTGGGTCCTGAGGACTGGAGTTGAGAACCACTGCCCTAGCTAAACTGCAGAGGGGATCCCTTTTCTGCGCCTCTTGTAATTCTGTTGACAACCTGGGCAGCCCCTCACTTCCCAGCGCCTTCGATCCAGGGAGTGGTGTATTGGTCGGGGATGGTCCTTTGATTATGTGTTTGATAATCAATGCATTGAGCTATTCTTCTTCCTCACCAAAACTATTGCAGAAGTGTAAGGGCTTTGTGGCTCCCTAATGATTCCTGTTCTCTTCAGTTCCGCCAGCTGCTGTCAGACATCTTCCGAATTTCTCAGGGTGATTCTTCAAGCCTTGGGGGCATGGAGAGCTTCCTCCTCCCTGATGGTCTTCAGCTTGGAGCATGAATGTGGGTTATTCAGATCTCTAGCCCCAAGCTGGAGCACAATGCAGTCTAAAGGCTGAGCCCCTTTCAGAACTTGTGATAATAGGGCCTTACTCGCAGCCTCTACCACCATTCTGCCTTATAACGTGGTGTAGAATTTTGTTGAGTTGCCTAACAGTCATACACATAGAATGTATATGCATGGCGAGCAAAGTTCAGAAGTAACCTGCAGAGCAGAGGTCAGGTGTAAGTATCTCATGTAGAACAGGGGTCAGCAGTAAGAAAGGGGTGAAGAGAAGAGATCAGGAGTATGTAACACATGGAGAGTAGGGGGCAGGCGTAAGTAACACATGGAGAGCAGAGGTAAAGAGTGTGTAACGCACAGAGTGCAGGGGACAGGAATATATAACGCATAGAGAGGAATGTTCAGGAGTAAGTAATGGACAGAAAGCAGGGGTTAGGAGTAAGTAAAGCACAGACAGCAGAGGTCAGGAGTAAGTAATGCACAAGGTGCAGAGATCAGATGTATGTAATGCTCGGAGAGCACAGGTGAGGAGTAAGAAAAGTACAGAGTACATGGGGTCAGGATTTAGTAATAGATGAAGTGCAGCAGTCAGGCGTAAGTAATACATGGAAACCTGTGGAGAGGTTGAGGCACCCATGTGGTGTAAGAATTTACACAGCACTGCTTTGGGGACAGAACCACTACAACGGGGAAGAATGATATTATTACAATTTAGGTAACTTTTTTTTTTTTTTTTTAATCTTTTTTAGTTTTGTAAAACAAAAAACAAGTTACCCTACTATTTAGGTAACTTCAGCCTGAATCTAAATGGAAATATGGACAAAAAAAAATAAATAGTGTAAAACAATGTTTACTGTTTGAGCCTGTGGGTGTGAATAGTATGCAGCTTCACTACTAACCATCCTTAAAACAGAAAAATAAGGCAAAAACTTCACAGCAGGATATATAAACTTTACAAGAAAACCTAAATAAAATAATGGGTTGCGCAACCACATGGCAAATGAGGTTTAATATTGAAAAATGTAAAGTAATGTACTTGGGGCCTACAAATATAAATGCAAGTTACTCACTAGGGGAAGAACCTCTGGGGGAATCCAAGATGGAGAAAAACCTGGGGGTCCTAGTAGATCACAGGCTCAAAAATAGCATGGAAGGTCAAGCTGCTGCAAGCAGAATATTAGTATGCGTGTGACATCGTTTTATAGGCCATGGGTTGAGACTGAACCAGCTTATATTAATTTGCACTGACAAGGGCCATGATTGCTTTCTAATTACTGATAGATTTCAGCTGGTGTCTTGGCTTTCCATGTCTTTTTGCACCTCACTTTCTTCATGTGTTCAATACTTTTTCCCTGTGCCATTCCATTTTATTACACGCAACTTAATTTCTGACCTTATTTGTTCTTTGTATGTATGGATTGCATGGGTTGATACCGACATGTGGTGAAAATGTCATCTCAATAGCACCTTTGGAAGTATATTTACATAAAAAAATAGTGATGTGTTCAGTACTTATTTTAAATATATATATATATATATATATATATATATATATATATACACACACACACACACACACATATATATATATATACACACACACGTGTGTGTGTATTTATGCATATACACACACACACACAGTATCTAAATATTTTACTATATATTTTCATGTGACAACACTGAAGAAATGACACTTTGCTACAATGTAAAGTAATGAGTGTACAGCTTGTATAACAGTGTAAGTTTGCTGTCCCCTCAAAATATCTCAACACAGCCATTAATGTCTAAACTGCTGGCAATAAAAGTGAGTACAACCCTAAGTGAAAATGTCCAAATTGGGCCTAATTAGCCATTTTCCCTCCCCGTGTCATGTGACTCGTTAGTGTTACAAGGTCCCAGGTATGAATGGGGAGCAGGTGTGTTAAATTTGGTGTTATCGCTTTCACTGGTCACTAGAAGTTCAACATGGCACCTCATGGCAAAGAACTCTGAGGATCTGAAAAAAGGAATTGTTGCTCTACATAAAGATGGCCTAGGCAATAAGAAGATTGCCAAGATCCGGAAACTGAGCTGCAGCACGGTGGCCAAGACCATACAGGGGTTTAACAGGACAGGTTCCACTCAGAACAGGCCTTGCCATGGTCGACCAAAGAAGTTGAGTGCACATGCTCAGCGTCATATCCAGAGTTTCTTTGGGAAATGGACGTATGAGTGCTGCCAGCATTGCTGCAAAGGTTGAAGGGGTGGGGGGGTCAGCCTGTCAGTGCTCAGACCATACGCCACACACTGCATCAAATTGGTCTGCATGGCTGTCATTCCAGAAGGAAGCCTCACATAAAGATGATGCACAAGAAAGCCTGCAGTTTTCTGAAGACAAGCAGACTAAGAACACGGATTACTGGAACCATGCCTTGTGGTCTGATGAGAACAAGATAAACGTATTTGGTTCAGATGGTGTCAAGCATGTGTGGCGGCAACCAGATGAGAAGTATACAGACGTGTGTTTTGCCTACAGTCAAGCATGGTGGTGGAAGTGTCATGGTCTGGGGTTGCATGAGTGCTGTCAGCACTGGTGAGCTACACAGTTCATGGAGGGAACCATGAATGCCAACATGTACTGTGACATACTGAAGCAGAGCACGATCCCCTCCTTTCGGAGACTGGGCTGCAGGGCAGTATTCCAACATGATAAAGGCCCCAAACACACCTCCAAGACGACCACTGCCTTGCTAAAGAAGCTGAGGGTAAAGGTGATGGACTGGCCAAGCATGTCTCCAGACTTAAACCCTATTGAGCATCTGTGGGGCATCCTCAAAACGGAAGGTGAAGGACCGCAAGGTCTCTAACATCTATCAGCTCCGTGATGTCATCATGGAGGAGTGGAAGAGGACTTCAGTGGCAACCTGTGAAGCTCTGGTGAACTCCATGCCCAAGAGGGTTAAGAGAGTGCTAGAAAAGAATTGTGGCCACACAAAATATTGACACTTTGGGCCCAATTTGGACATTTTCACATAGGAGCGTACTCACTTTTGTTGCCTGCGGTTTAGACATCAATGGCTGTGTGTTGAGTTATTTTGAGGGGACAGTAAACTTACACTGTTATACAAGCTGTACACTCACTACTTTACATTGTAGCAAAGTGTCATTTCTTCAGTGTTGTCACATGAAAAGATATAATAAAATATTTATAAAAATGTGAGGGGTGTACTCACTTTTGTGAGATACTGTGTGTGTGTGTATGTGTATATATATATATATATATAGACAGAGAGAGAGAGAGAGTTCAAAGGATTGCTGCACAAAAATGTATTGTATCCACATGTAAAATCACATACAGGCTGTCGTGTGTACAAAGTACGGTTTCGGGCTACAATAGAGAACGCCCTTCTTCAGCCAACACACACAGACAACTACCTGAATCACATACAGAAGTATATAATTCAAAAGAAACACATGGAACCAGTTAATTAATTAGACACACAAGAACAATCAAGTTAACTGTTAACCACTTCCATGCAGGACACTTACACCCCCTTCCTTACCAGACCAATTTTCAGCTTTCAGCACTCTCACACTTTAAATGACAATTACTCAGTCATGGTACACTGTACCCAAACAAAATTTTTATCATTTTTTTTCTCACAAATAGAGCTTTCTTTTGGTGGTATATAATCACTGCTGGGTTTTTTATTTTTTTCAATATAAGCGAAAAAATAGCAAAAATTTTGAAAAAAAAACACTTTTTTTTTAGTTTGTATTGAAAAATTTTGCAAAAAAGTAATTTTTCTTCATAAATTTGGGCGATAATTTATACTGCTACCTATCTTTGGTAAAAATAACCCAAATTAGTGGATATTATTTGGTCTCTGTGAAAGTTATAGAGTCTACAAGCTATGGTGCCAATCATTGAAAATTGATCACACCCGATGCACTGACCACCTATCTCATTTCTTGAGACCCTAACAAGCCAGGAAAGTACAAATACCCCCCAAATGACCCCTTTTTGGAAAGTAGACATTCCAAGGTTTTTAGTAAGGGGCATGGTGAGTTTTTTGAAGTTGTAATTTTTTCCCACAATTCTTTGCAAAATGAAGAATTTTTTTTTTTTTTTTT
>BLSH010230219.1:1252591-1269797 GCA_018402905.1 Glandirana rugosa
CTTTTATACTTCTGAAGATAGTTCATCGGCCGAAACCGTATCTCGCCTATAGTGCTTAGGTTTCGAAACGGGACGGGCCGGTGGAGGAACGCTCGATGGGACTTTACTTTCCCGATGCAGTGAGTCCCGGGCAAGGCACGCCCGCCGGACACCGACAACGGTGAACACGGGTCCCAGACCGAAAACTGAAAGGTCACCGGAACCGGTCGTCGTTAGGAAGGGCCCTGTTCCGCCCATTCAGACGAAGCCCACCGATGGGCGTTGCGGGCAGCCTGACCACTCACCTGGGGAGGGGGCGGAATCCCGCACCCCTCGCCGTAGGCCCCGTCAATTTTAAATCGCCATCGAAAAAGGGCCGCTAAATTTTAACTGCCCCGGATGCCGCTCCCCACGCCCTAAGGCGGGGGAGGGGTCCACTCACCAGTCCGACGGGCGTTGCGGGTAGCCACCCGAAGCAGACTTACCCGCCTTGTCCCGGGAAGGATTGCTGCTGGCCAAGGCCACTGGAAAGTCAAAAGCCAGACCCTGGGCACAAGTGGCAACAGCCACAGGCCGCCCGCACGGAACGGGCCCTGAGTGACGTAGCCCTTTCATTTCAGGGTAGCTCGCAAGGAGGTGGCCGGGCAGGGCAAAGCTTTGGATTCGTGATATCCGCTCTATGCCAAAGCCGGCTACTTGATAGAAGTCTTCATATTTTCCTCAGAGAAAGTTTACATGCAGAAAACGCAGGTCCCAGAGGGAACCCAGTCAACTCCTTTGCACTAGGCAAACAAAACTGAATGCTATTGGCCAGCAGGGGGTTTTATAGGCTCAGGTGAGGACGGCCCCCATGGGAGGGGCCAGCCTATCCCTGATGCTTTTGCATCTGTTTTGCCTAGTCACTCCTGATAGGACGACATAAAACCCACGTGTCAATTAAGAAGAGCTGCGTCTGTCAGTGAACGTAAGAGAAAAATATTATTTCTCTGGCTCCAACCACTTTTTTTAATGGAGTATGCCAGTGAGCTTTGTACTGGAAAGACACTCCCCTGATCTTCCTTCAGGGTTTAGTACATTTCATTGTGTAGGGACAGAGAGGTTTGCTTTTCCTTGATGTCAAGCATCTCATAAATCAACCCAACTAAGCATCCACCTCCTCGAGCAAAAGCCTGTATCTGGGTGTCTTCTTATCTTGGCTCGGTGTATCCTTAGATGATGCTGCTTCACTTAGGTCATCAAGGGAATCCGATTCTTCTCCCCCTGTTTCTAAACCCTCCTCTCCTCTGGGGCTGAAGCAGGGGGTGCTTCGGCTGGTGATTTAGGGGATTCAAGACTGGACAGCATGGCTTTTAATGCTTTCATTTTTTTTTTTTAACGCCTGAAATTAACTCTTTGCATGCTCCCGCAGATTCTTTGTAGGCCAGCTTATCAGTGCAGGGTTTACAAAATGGTTTGTTCCACCCTTCCTTGAATTTATTTCCACAATAAGGACACCTCTTCTTCCCACCTGAGCTCTCCGAATCTCTGGGCAGAGCCTGACCAAGAGAAGGTGAGAAGAAGGAACTGGAAACAACCAACACATAGCTTGTCAGTAACCACCAAATCACATAATGTGCCACCACCAACACCTATGTGCACCCACCACCAGCCATGGCCGGATTCGCAAGGCTCTTTAGCCCGGATCCGGGACAAAAAAAAAACAGGGTTTGGACCTCAGGGAACCTTCCACCCCCTTTTTTCCCCCAGCCCTGTAAGTTAAGCCACTCCTGTGCCTCCTACCTGAGGGTTTGTTCCACCCTACCTTGAATTTATTTCCACAATAAGGACACCTCTTCTTCCCCCCCTGAGCTCTCCGAATCTCTTTAGCCTGGATCCGGCCCAAAAAACACAGGGAAAAAAAAAAAGGAGGGGGAAGGGAAACCGGGTTAGGACCTCAGAGAACCTTCCACCCCCCGTCCCCTTTTTTCCCCCAGCCCTGTAGGTTAAGCCACCCCTGTGCCTCCTACCTGAGCTGCGCCGGCGTCACTGCCACCTTCTGCTGGATCCCATTCCTCCTGCTGCATCACACCGTTGCCTTAGACAAAGGAGCCAGGACTGCTGCACTGTGGTCGGTGCTGTTTTTAAATGATCAGCCATGGCTTCGGCGTCCATCCCCCCTGCAGGACCCAGGACAGGAAGTGATGCTCCGAAAGTCCCTGCCTTCCTTCCTGCGTTCCACAGGACGGAACTTGTGGCCCACGCACTGCTCGCTTGGAATCTGATACCAGCCCACGCTGCAAGCTTGTGCAGGAGGCTTCAGTCTCCCTGGGCTGCATGGAAGGAGATGGCACCAGTCCCAGCTTACCCTGTGCCTGAACGGGGGACCTCTGATCCACCAGATCCTAAGGTACTGCATATCCCAGAGCTCCTCGTCCGGCTCCTCCTCCGGTGGAGGAAACACAAAAGACTGGAGGAGAGTAAAGGGAGCCGCCCCTGTATGTACTTAACCCTTTTGTGTTCCCTGCATTCGGAGGTGGAGCCATCTCTCTCTAATGCTGCTCTGGACAGACTAGAGAAAAGGGTACTGCTTAAGCACAATTTACACTTTTAGATGTTTCATATATCATAGCTATTTGAGTTCAGGTATACTTTAAAGAGGAGCTCCAGTCTCCCTCCCAAAAAAATAATATAAAAGACTCTTACCTGTCCAGGAATCCAGCGTTGTCCTCACCCGAGCCGATTCTTCAATCGGCTTAGAATCCAGCACCTGCATCTTGTCTAAGGGAAACCTTCGCTACCAGTTTCCCACTGCACATGTGCGAGCCGCACTTTGTGAATAGTTTTGCAGTCTTTCAGGACCTGTGATGCGCCTCACAAGGCCACGGTGATCTGACCGGAAGTGAGAGTGGGTACCTGTCAAATCCAGGTAATCGATTCCCCCCAAAAATTACCGACTGTGGCGGGGGGGTGGGCGGGGGGTTGAATGGGGGAAATGTAAACAGTAACAGCAAGCAACTATTTTTTGTCAATTCCATAAAGGTGTTGAAATTGGTACTTTATTGCCAATATATTGTGGATGCACACAATAGCTTTAAATCATCCTCAGAAAACATTAAAGTGAATAAGAGGGCAATAAAAATCTTTCATATACAAGCTATTATACTTTTTATAAAAAACTGAACACATATAATCCCATTGTAACTGTTCCTCTTTATTGAGCCAATTTCTTACGCTCCATGTTTGTACATTCATTTTAAAATTACCTGAGGAGCAACGTAGTAAGGGGTAAACTGTGGGGTCATTAGGTCTCCCTGGTCTATTTTTGCAAACCCAAAATCACACAGTTTGACTGGAGCATCCTGAAAAAAAAAAAAAAACAATTGTGAAAGGACATAGGGCACAATTCACTAAGCAATAGGTTACCGCATGAGTATGCGGTAACATATTGCTAAAGGTTAAAGGAAAAAAAATGGTGCAGTTCACGAAGATACACTCGTTATAAACTTGCGTGTGTAATCTATACGAAAATACCGCATGACATTGTGCGGTAAGTTAATCGCAAGCATTTTGCAAGTTGGTCGAGCGCTGCAGCATAGTTGTTAAGGAGCGGGGCCGGGAAGCCAGCCATGGCTGCCTTAACAACCGATGAGTCATCAGCTGTCAATGGGTTAGTCTGCTGACCGCTGTATGAAAAAAAAACCCAGAAAATGCGTGGGGTCCTCCTCCAGTCAATGCCAGGCCCTTCGGGTCTGATATGGATTCAAGGAGGAACACCACGCCAATAAAAAAATAAAAAAAACAGGAGGAGCCCCCCCAAAATCTATACCATCTATACCAGACCCTTATCCGAGCATGCAGCCTGGCAGGTCTGGTAAGGATGAGGGGGGCATGACGAGTGAGCACCCCCCTCCTGAACCATACCAAGCCACATGCCCTCGACATGGGGGGGTTGGGTGCTTTGGGGAGCCCCCCACCCCAAAGCACCTTGTCCCCGAGTTGCTGACAACCCTGGGCTGTGATTGTCGGGGGGACTTATTGGAATCTTAAAGCCCCCTTTAACAAGGGGGACCACGGATCCCGCTGCCCCCATTCACCAATATAGTGTGCAAAAAAAAATAAAAAACAGGAGACAAGTTTTTGACAAATACTTTATTAAAAAATAAAAAAGTGTCTCCCAAATGTAAATCCATCATGAATTACAATGCCCACCGACCTGAAAAAATAAAAAACGATCTCCCTACTCGCGCCAGCTGAATGCCTCCTCTCTGCTTTGACAGTTCTTATATAGGTAAGGGCGGGGCCACTTGGCAACGTCACCCTGTGACGTCCCCGGCCCAGCATGCACCGGTCCATGATGTCACGAAGGGCAGGGCCATCGGGTGATGTTGCCAGGGGTGGCCCCACCCTTACCTATATTAGAATTGTCAGAGCGGAGAGGAGGCATTCAGGCGGAGTGTTTTTTTTGTTGGGAGGTTGGCAGGTGGTGTGATGATGGATTTACATCGGGGGACACTATTTTTAATAAGGGGGCTTTCAGATTTTGATGAGCCCCCCCCCCCACCCGCAGAACCCGACAACCACAGCCCAGTGTTGTCTGGAAGAGGCCCTTGTCCCCCTCAATATTTATTGAGTGCCCCGCCCCCTTTCCTGACCTGTCAGGGTGCATGCTCGGATAAGGGTCTGTTATGGATTATGGAGGGATCCCACGCAGTTTATTTTTTCAATAGTCGGGTGCCGGCAATTGTAACCACGAGTCATTTTAAATGTGAACCTGCTCCTGAAAAAACAATTGTTTTTAAAACTTTTTTTGCATTCATACTTGTCCCCCAGGGCAGTACCCAGACCCCAATACCCCTTTTATGGGCAATTACTTGCATATAAGCCTTTTTAAAAAAAAAAATAATAATAATCACTGGGGAGTCTAACCATTGCCCTAGTTACCGCAAGCTTGGAGCAGTACTTAATTACCACATGCATTTATTTATGTATTTCCTTTAGTGAATTGACATTAATGCCTTTTTATGCGTTATTTACGGACCATTTTTGGTATTTCCGTTAAATACCGCATACGAGTGATAGTGAACTGACATTTTCGTTATCGCATGCGTTAAGTGAACACGTGACCGACATAAGGCAGGCAATAAGCTTTAGTGAACTGTGCCCACTGACACAATGTAAAGTGATCAGTTTGATGCTTAACTTGCTAAGCGTAGAAAGTGTACCAAAAACATTAGAGCCGTAGAAAGCAGGCTGCCTGTTGGAGCAGGAGTTCATCAGTAAATGCAGAGCCTGTATTTGCAAACATGCGGTCCTTAAAAAATATAATCTAGTGCTGTAATTAGTGTGAGAAAACCGCCTACTGCACAAAAGGATTATAACAGTCTTACCAAGGAGTTATCCTTAAAGAGTAAATTCTCTGGTTTCAGATCTCTGTGTGCAATGTTTAATGAGTGACAGTGCTGTAGAGCCAAAGCAATCTGTAAGAAAAAAAACACAAGTCAGCACAAGGAGTATTTCTCCCCTACAGTTTCATCTCATATAACAAGAGTTGTGTCATTATATATGTTGTTATTAAACACATGCTAGACTGCACTTTATGTGATAAAAAGAAAATTATAGCGTACTTTCAGCAAATATACGTTTAGGGTATTAATGATAAAGTGGAAAGGTAAGCCTACATTTACTGAGATGCATGGTACTTACACTTCAGCAATTCCTAGAATTGTAGAATGTACCCAATTGCTGCACATATGGCCACTGGCCCTGTGATCTGTCCCATTAAGGAGTTCTGAATGCCGAGTAACATTCAGAATTCCTCCTGCGGGAAACCTATACTCATTTCCATGTCACACAATATTTCACAAAGGAAAGATGCATAAGAGCAGTCCATTTGTAGAGGCGACACACTACATGATAAATTGCATACAGCCATGGTAGAATTTTACCGCACAAAAACGGATTCCATCATGTTGAATGCACATGGAGGCGTCATCATGGAAGAGCGAAGGAATTTAGGGCAGTGGAGTACACGCAAAGAAAACGTTTGTTAGTCTATGTATATACACACACACACACACGTAGTCAGATCGTGACTCTTAACTTTGACTTGCAGTTCCACTATAACACCTGAAAATCAAAGAAACAGTCTATTCAGCATTGCACTGAACTTCTAGCATAGGGAGGATACAAATACTGACTTCAGTCAGCCTGGGTAGGCTCACTTTGCAGCACTATAATGCTGCAAAGCCTGTATAAGTAATGAACAAATATACATGTACATGAAAGCAGCCATAATTAGAATCAATATGTTTAAAACCACTGCACAAAATACTAAGACTATTCAGATGCAGATGATCACAGTCATTTGTATTTAAACAAACAAAAAAAAGGACTATAGGTTCCCTTTAACACACTTTATGGAGATGTAAATTATCCTATACATCCTCAATGCTCCACAAGCAACTGAAAACATCAAAGTAGTAGACGGCAAGGTATGCCTATATCCCTTAGCAACAATGGACAATGTAACCACTAACATTTTTTTAAGGCTTCCTGGAGAAGCTTTTATGTGGAGAACCATTAAATATAATCTTGCACATCTGCATTGAAAAAAATAATCAAATAGCTGGGCTTTCCATTGAATTATTTTTATATTTCTATATACACCAATTATCAGATACATTCATACAATGTCGGAAATGTACACTGGACTTAACCCAGGCCAGGCTTTCAGTCCACCGCAGACCCATAAAGCAGAGTAATTACACCCAGTAGGAGAGTACACAGTGTGGCTGAACAAAACATTCCTCCAAGTGGTGCCGTACATAGCATGTGATCATTATAACAAAGCAGGCAATAAGAGAAGTGAAAGCCTAGGTCCCTCTATTATTCTTTCAATCCTTATTGTTCATTGCAAGACTGCTGGTGGAAATTCTGGAACTTGCCTGCTTTGTTACTTGGCTGGCTTGCTTCTCAGTGAAGTGCCGGTGCTGGCTGATTCTGTGAAACAGCTCGCCCCCCTCCATCATCTCCATAACAATTAGGAGCCGTGCCCTGTTCAAAAGTGTTAATTTAAAGAGTGTGTCAATTATCAGTGAGTATGCAGTCAATGCTGATGCTGGTCAACGGAAGGCGCAACCTTGCCTTAGTTTTCCCCATTTGCTGACTTGACAAAATGCAGTTTAGTTTTTGGTGAAGGTTGTGCCCCAGATTGACAGCACTGGCACTTCTCTTCCAGCAGTGTTAAAATCAATTCTCCTGCCATTGTATCATATACTAACTTTATTTAATACAATATGTATAAAAGCAGGGTGTCACTATATTGGCCTGTTAAATCTGGAAAGCGACTGGAGGTAACCATTTGTAAAGCTGTATTAAAACAGCAACAGCAGCAGAGAAGGACATTAGGTAGCCAATAAATGTGTTTGGACAATGAATAAAGGTCAAGCAAACTCTTCGATTACAGCAAGTAGTTTGGTACCATACATGTGTGTGTAGTACAACTGTTGCAGAATTATCAGGAATCAATGACACAAGTACATGGCCTAGTAATATCGCCAGCTGTTTATGAAGCTGTATATTCTAGTCAAAATGGCCACCTCCATTATGTACCTACTCCAATTATTGAACAAAGCTTTCACAAACTTTTACATTAAGTAAACACTTATTATATATGGTCACCATTTAGAATACAAAGTCTACAATACTTAGTACAGGTTTTTAAGAATGGTTTATTAACTATACTTGTTGAGTTAAATAGATAAAACACTGAACATCAGTTATGAATGATTTATAAGTAGCGCTACAGGTGTTACCCACAGAACCCAATTAGAGTCTTCCTTCCTTCTTCTGGAATCTGAATGGTTGCTATATATACAGGGTGGGCACTTTATATGGATACACCTTAATAAAATGGGAATGGTTGGTGATATTAACTTCCTGTTTGTGGCACATTAGTATATGTGAGGGGGGAAACTTTTCAAGATGAGTGGTGACCATGGCGGCCATTTTGAAGTCGGCCATTTTGAATCCAACTTTTGTTTTTTTCAATAGGAAGAGGGTCATGTGACACATCAAACTTATTGGGAATTTCACAAGAAAAACAATGGTGTGCTTGGTTTTAACTTAACTTTATTCTTTCATGAGTTATTTACAAGTTTCTGACCACTTATAAAATGTGTTCAATGTGCTGCCCATTGTGTTAGATTGTCAATGCAACCCTCTTCTCCCACTCTTCACACACTGATAGCAACACGCAGGAGAAATGCTAGCACAGGCTTCCAGTATCCGTAGTTACAGGTGCTGCACATCTCGTATCTTCCCACACCATTGTTTTTCTTGTGAAATTCCCAATAAGTTTGATGTGTCACATGACCCTCTTCCTATTGAAAAAACAAAAGTTGGATTCAAAATGGCCGCCATGGTCACCACCCATCTTGAAAAGTTTCCCCCCTCACATATACTAATGTGCCACAAACAGGAAGTTAATATCACCAACCATTCCCATTTTATTAAGGTGTATCCATATAAATGGCCCATCCTGTAGACCATCCTTCATTCAAAGACCCATTGTTAGATTAACAAGTCCCCTCTAGTAATCCAATTAAAACACTGGCTGACAAACAATAGGTATTACAAGTCTGATAAAGAATACTCTGCATATCTAGTCAAACATTCCAGTAGTTTTAGCTATTATAAGAATAGGTTTGAACTTCTGTCCATGACCTCTTTAGGAAGAATTGCCCTTAAATTCCTGTCCCAGACACTGCTGGACTGTAGCACTTCCCAATTCTATTTAAAACATGTTCTACTGCCATTTCTATTTCCTATTGGGCAGGTCTCCTCTCAATTAGGACAACTATACATGATGCATATTTCTTTCCTGCAACCACGGGTTTGCATGATTCACCCATCAACACAGTGCTAACAGGGGAATCCCTCCTGCCGAGCAATTGTCTTCTCCTGGTGGGGTCGGATGGGGGATGCTGTCCCTGCCGGAAGACGACAGTAATTATTGCTAGTGGCTATAGTAGCCGCTAGAGATAATCACAAGAGAATCTGTCAGGCTGGTTGTAACCAAGTTGATAGACCGATCAACTTTGTACATTCAGCCTGCCGGTTGGTTCCTGCTGAACATGGCCGGCCTTACTGTCTCAGTAACACTAAAAGAAGTGACGGAAATCCACCCAAAGGAGACAAACCCAACAACACCTGAGAGGCTTTATAACCCCACACTATTTAAGGCTTGAAAAAAGTTTTTGTTAGCATTGCACTTTAGGGACTTCTTTTAAATGACTTAAAGCGGAGGTCCGCGCTTCCCTGCAAAAATTAAAAGTCAGCAGCTATATATACAGTAGCTGCTGACTTTTAATAATAGGACACTTACCTGTCTTGGAGTCCAGCGATGTCGGCACCCGCCGCCAATCTTCGGATCGAGTGCAGCTGCATCCATCGTGGGTAAGGGAACCCACACGTGTAGCACTATAGCTTCAAGCCGGGCACCTTGCTCCGCTCTGCTATTGGCCAGGTGGCCAGCAGCAGAGCCAGGAGGGAGCCGGGCTGCTGACGTCAGCGGCCGCGGCTGCCGGCCCAAGCCCCCGGATGTGTGGAAAAGGACACCTGTCTAAAGACACTGGTAGCCAATGGGTTCCAAAGCCGATCATTGTGTTATGGTGGGGTGGGGGCAGTCCCCCTGTCAGAACACAATAGCTCAGTGGGCATATCGCCGCACTAATATCTGTTGTGTAAGTACCACGCCCGTTGGGTTGAACGAAAAAAAAAAAAAAAGGAACTTCCCGTGTGTACCTAGCATTAGCTAGGAAGTAGTTTACTAGGAGACTTTATACTTCCTTAAGGCTTCTTTACAAAAGGAACATTAAAAAATAACAAGAAATCTTTAATGAAAGATTTTAAGCGAAATTCTTGCTGACCTCTAACTAGTCTTAAAACGGTCCCTTCCATTCTCCTAACAACGATACTAACTAACCTGTTTAAGAGAGATGTATATTTACTTACCTATTTTCAGGCTCCCTCCAGTCACATGATTTAGCTTCCGTGTGTCTGCCAGTGTGGCTTCAGAAGAGAGGATGGGGCACAGATGAGGGATGGCATTTAAGACAATGGGTGACATCACTGCTCTAGGCTCTACTAGTGCTCTCTCCTCTCACTTGCAGCCGTCACTGTCATGCCATGTGACCAGACCAGAGCAGCCTAAAAATAGGCAATTATATACATCTTTCTTATAAAAGGTAGTTAGCACAGGTGTTTTAAGGCTAGTTAGGTGTAAGCATGAAATAAATGTTAACACAAGTATATTTTTAAGCACATATTTTACATAATTTTGACTGCCCCAAGTCACTGGGAAGAGGATTACACCAATACCCTGCATAATACCTGACCGATAAAAAAAACTATTTTTGTAACAATTTATTTGTGCTAAACAGCCGACTTAAAATAAACACTCAATATTGTATCTGAACATATAGCTAGCATTAAAGAACGATTAATAAAATAGTAGAGATCTGTCCAGTAAATGGAATTCAGAAACGTATTGGAGAGGTAATCGAAACAAAACAAACTGGAAAAGAAGCAACTTTACAGCAACAAAGTAATGCACATGTAAAAATACTTTCAAACTAGGTTATCCTACTAGAGGAATCTTACATACAGCTACAGGACAAAATTATTGGTGCTCAACCTTCTGCAAAAGAATAAAAGTAAATATAATGAAAAAGAAAGCAGCATATAAAAGCATTCACTTTGGTTGAAAAGAAACTAAATATAGCAGAAATGTCTGGTCTTACCTTGGACTAGATTCGTGGGGAAACTGTACACTATTCGCATAAACATCGATGATTTGTACAATGTTTGAATGTGCTGCACACAGCATATGTAACCGTACCTTCAAAGAAAAAAAAAAAAAGTAAAGTTATATGGTAAGAATATATATGTATGTATGGAAACAAGTGGTAAATTGAAGGAAAAGCACCACGTGATTAGAAGGCAAGAAAGCGTTACAGGAACATATTTTGAAGACATTCGTTTTGAAGGCTAGGCTCTTGATATAAAACCCCATTGGGATAACTGTGGAAACTAGCGACATACTCTAACCTGGCTTAGTGCCAGCAATATACATTGGAGAGATCTGAAAGATCCACAGTCAAAAGCAGCCAAAGATTACCACAGTAATGTGAAAAGTATCAGTCTGGGTTCACATTCGTGCGATGTAGACACCGCATGTGAGTCGCACAGGAATTGCACCGCATTCCTGTGCACATCACATGCGATGTCTGTGCAGTGTGATTTCAGCCATACATTTTTTATTAATCAGAATCCCACCATAGATCCAAAGTTCCCCCTTAGATTGAAGCTCCTCTTAGGTCAGAAGTCTCTGTTTAAATCAGAGTCCCATCTTGCATATAAAGCCCCCCTTCAGATCAGAATCTTCTCTCGGATCAGCAGTTCTCTAGTGGATCAGAATCTTCCCCTACATAGGAGTTCCACTTTAGATCAGCATCTCCCCGGCTCCCCCTTGTTGGCGAGTAAACCCAAACTTAGCCTCGGACACTGGCGTTGATGGGTATGATAATAGCCTCCGATATTGGCGTCGGTGGGCACCATAATAGCCTCCGATATTGGCGTCGGTGGGTACCATAATAGCCTCCGACGCGCCGTCGGTGGGCACCATAATAGCCTCCGACGCGCCGTCGGTGGGCACCATAATAGCCTCCGACGCGCCGTCGGTGGGCACCATAATAGCCTCCGACGCGCCGTCGGCGGGCACCATAATAGCCTCCGACGCGCCGTCGGCGGGCACCATAATAGCCTCCGACGCGCCGTCGGCGGGCACCATAATAGCCTCCGACGCGGCGTCGGTGGGCACCATAATAGCCTCCGACGCGGCATCGGTGGGCACCATAATAGCCTCCGACGCGGCATCGGTGGGCACCATAGACTCCGACAGAGCATCAGTGGGCACCACAATAGCCTCTAACAGCGTTGGTGGGCACAATAATAAACTCCGACATGGTGCCGGTGGGCACAATAAAAGCATCCAACAGGGCGTCGGTGGGCACAATAATAGCCTACAACATGGTGTCGGTGGGCACAATAATAGCCTAGGACACTGGCCTCAATGGATGCAATAATAGCACACAGTCCACATATATTTTCTTTCCTGTGCTTGAAGAGAAAGCTTCTCCAACTAGATAACCAAAGTTATTACTTGTCAACTTCAGATAATGTGCCGCCTTGCTGCCACTGAGGAATTGGAGAAGTCCAAACACTATAGCAAATACACAAGGAGACAATGGTGCACTGGCCTAGTGCATTATATCCTCAGATGTACAATTATTAAAAAGTATAAAAACAGTTAACAATCACAAACGAGCTTGTAAAACAGGCAGGCATGTCATGCATAGCACAATGCTACATGTCCATATATATATGGTCTTGACAGAGTACAATTGGCTCTGAGGAAGAGATTCTTACCTCGTAACGTGTCAGCCAGTCTGTGTGAGACACCATCCCAGTGGCACATGCTACCATGGACACGTAGCATTGTACTATGCATGACATGTCTGATTTACAAACTTGTTTGTGAGTATGTTTTTATACTTTTTAATCAATGTACATCTGAGGATAATGCGCTAGGCCAGTGCGCCATTGTCTCCTTGTGTCTTTGCTATGATGCAATAATAGCCCCCAAATGACATTGGTGTCAGTGGATGCAATAATAGCCCCCAACATTGGTGTCAGTGGGCACAATAATAGTCCTGACATTGCTGTCAATGGATGCAATAATAACTCCCAACATTGATGTCAGTGGACACAATTCAATGATGGCTCCACTTTAGATCAGAAATCTTCCTTAGATTTTAGTCCCTTCTAGTGGATCAGAATCCTCCCCTACAGAAGATCCCCACCTTAGGATTAGCGACCTCCCTTAGATAAGACGACTACCTTTAGATCAGAATCCCACCTTAGATCAGAATCTCCCCATAATCCTTAAATCTGGAGTCCCTCTTTGGATCATAATCTTTCCTCTGCACAAAGGAAGTTTTATCCTGCTGTTTGCTGGGAAATCGTATTATTGGTTGCTTGGGCGCTGGCTGTCCTAGCAACCAATCCTAGCAATCAATGACAGCACAGATAACGGTGGTGGGGGGGGGGGGGGAGCAGAATGCATGGAAAGTCCCTTCTAACAGGAATCCCCAATAGCTACAGGGTGTATGGGAGCACAGTGGGCCCTGTGGGTGCATCAGGGGTCAGAATTGCGACCCCGCCCCTAGCACCAGGGGGCGGCTCTCTGTCATAGTAGCATGCCCATTGGCGCATCATAATAAATGCAGGTGTCTGCAAGGCACATGAGCCCCGAGGAAAGGGGGGCCTACTGTACCCTGTCTCACACACACGTAGTAACTGCAGTCGCTGCTGCTCTAATCCTCCTGTCACTGATGGCCACTGATGTTTCTGCCTGAGAACTGGGGCAGCTGCTCTGTGCCCATCCTGTCAATGGTGTATTTTGGTTTTGTGCTGCCGTAAGCAAGAATAGAGACGGACAGCTGCGGCTTTCCTCATAAGACCCTGAGACATGATTCAGCAACAGCGCGGCCGCCTGGGGATGCCACTGCCCCCCTGAAAGATGTCGCCCACGGCACACACCTTGTTTGCCTTGTGGCACCTATGAACCTGGATCCTGTGAGTGAGCTAGTGAGACATCAGATAGTTTTGGTATAGCACAGTGCTACATGAAGAGGAAGGAGAGTGGGAGACTTGCTTGCCTCCTTCCTATCCTTGCTGTGTCTGTCCCACCCCACACTCCACCCACATGATGTGCACGTACTGCCAGTGAGCTGGGTTGCTGTGTGGGAATGTGGAGGCGGCAGATCAGAATGCAGAGCATGAAACAACTTTAGATCCTGGCTGCCTGAGCCTCAGGAGTAATTGGTGAGTAAGCAGGCATACAGAACCTCCTCCACATTTGCAGATGTCCCTCCCTCTGCTGCTCTGAAAGCTCCTTCAATATCGCAGATCGCTGCCATTGCTAGTAAAAACGCCATAAATGAGTTCTCGTAGCTTGTAAACACGACAACTTTTGCGCAAACCAATCAATATACACCTATTGCAATTTTTCTTACCACAAATATGTAGAAGAATATATATCGGCCTAAACTGAAGAATAAATTTGTTTTTTTTAGACGTGTATTATAGCAAAAAGTAAAAAATATTGTTTTTGGTTTTTTTCAAAATGGTTGCGCTTTGGTTGTTTTCACAGCTGTGATCAAAAGTGATGTAGTGGTGATCAAATACCACCAAAAGAAAGCTCTATTTGTGGGTGAAAAAAAAGGACGTCAATTTTGTTTGAGTACAAGGTCGAACGACCACGCAATTGCCAGTTAAAGCGACGCAGTGCCGAATCGCAAAAAGTGCTCTGGTCAGGAAGGGGGTACATCTTTCCAGGGTTGAAGTGGTTAAAGCGCCCCCCTTCCCCTCGTGCTCATACGCAGAAGAAAACGCATACGTAGGTCTTGTCCGCATATGTAAACGGTGTTCAAACCACACTTAAGGTATCGCCGCGATCAATAGAGCGAGAGCAATAATTCTAGCAATAGGCGTTCTCTAAAAAAATTTTACAGGTTACCCGTTTGCAGTTAAAAATCTCCGTAGGCGACACTTTGTAAGTACCAAAGTTTAGCATCATTCCACGAGTGTGGGCAATTGTAAAGCGTGACGCGTTAGGTATTTATTTGCTTGGTGTAACATCATCTTTCACATTATGCAAGAAATTGGGCTAACTTGGCTAAAAACAGCCGCTTAGCCGCGTTTCACATGCCACTTTCGTGTCTAGAAGCATTTTTATTTTTTTTAAATGAAAACGCCTGTAAACGAAACACTGCTAAATGTGAGTTACTGCGTTTAGGCGTGTTTACAAGCTGTTACAGACATTTGGCATTTCAAATGCCTCTGAACTTCGGTACAAACGCATTTTTTTGGGTTTCTAAAAAAAAGCTTCTAAACTCTGATAGTGTTCCTTCATTTTTATATTTTTTAAAAGCTCTTTTCTTATCATTTATAACTTTTTTAATTTTGACCATATCCTGAAGAGCAGCCCTTATCCTTGGAAAATTTGCTCTCTTAAAATTAAATGTTTTTATCTTTCCCGTATGCATTTGTCGCTTGCATTAAATGAAATCATGTTATGGTCACTGCTACCCAGATATTCTTTTATATGAATATTGGTAATAAGCTCTGCATGGTTTGAGATTACCATGTCCAGCAAAGCATCATTCCTAGTTGGGTCCTCAATAAACTGGACCATAAGTTTTCCTGTAATAGGTTTATAAGTGTTTGCCCTTTAACTGTTCCAGCAGTGCCATTACTCCAGTTAATTTCTGGGTAGTTAAAATCCCCCATTATTATCACAGTCCCAGCCCTTTCCATCTGTGCAAGGAGCTGATATAGATATATACAGTTGTACTCCTAAGTGTACATACCCTGGTAGAATTTATGATTTCTTTGCCATTTTTCAGACAATATAAATGAGAACACAAAAACATATCTTTCACTCATGGTTAGTGTTTGGCTGAAGCCATTATCAATCAACTGGGCTTCCTCTTTTTAAAACATGACAACAGAAACTACCCAAATAACCCTGATCAAAAGTTAACATACCCTGGTGATTTTGGCCTGATATCATACACACAAGTTGACACAAAGGGGTTTGAATGGCAATTAAAAAGGTAACCATCCTCACCTGTGATCTGTTTGCTTGTGATTAGTGTGCGTGTATAAAAGGTCAATGAGTTTCTGGACTCCTGACAGACCCTTGCATCTTTCAGCCAGTGCTGCACTGACGTTTCTGGATTCTGAGTCATGGGGAAAGCAAAATAATGGTCAAAGGATCTGCGGGAAAAGGTAGCTGAACTGCATAAAAAAGGAAGGGAATATAAAAAGATATCCAAGGAATTAAGAATGCCAATCAGCAGTGTTCAAACTCTAATCAACAAGTGGAAAATGAGGGGTTCTGTTGAAACCAAACCACGGTCAGACCAACTATAATTTTAGCCACAACTGCCAGGAAAATTGTTCGGGACGCAAAGAAAAACCCACAAATAACTTCAGGTGAAATACAGGACTCTCTGAAAACATGTGGTGTGGCTGTTTCAAGATGCACAATAAGGAGGCACTTGAAGAAAGATGGGCTGCATGGTCGAGTCGCCAAAAGAAAGCCATTACTATGCAAATGTCACAAAGTATTCAGCTTACAATACGCCAGACAGCACAGAGACAAGCCTCAAACTTTCTGGCACAAAGTCATTTGGAGTGATGAGACCAAAATTGAGCTTTAACGCTACATTTGGAGAGGAGTCAACAATGCCTATGATGAAAGGTACACCATTCCTACTGTGAAACATGGAGGTGGATCCCTGATGTTTTGGGGATGTGTGAGCTACAAAGGCACAGGAACTTTGGTCAAAATTGATGGCAAGATGAATGCAGTATGTTATCAAAAAATACTGGAGGAACATTTGCATTCATCAGCCAGGAAGCTGCGCATAGGATGCACTTGGACATTCCAACATGACAATGATCCAAAACACAAGGCCAAGTTGACCTGTCACTGGCTACAGCAAAATAAAGTGAAGGTTCTGGAGTGGCCATCTCAGTCTCCTGACCTCAATATCATTGAGCCACTCTTGGTAGATCTCAAACGTGTAGTTCATGCAAGACAGCCCAAGAATTTCCAGGAACTGGAGGCTTTTTGCCAAGTGGAATGGGCAGCTTTACCATCTGAGAAGATAAAGAGCCTCATCCACAAATACCACAAAAGACTTCAAGCTGTCACCGATGTTAAAGGGGGCAATACACGGTATTAAGAACTGGGGTATGTAAACTTCTGATCAGGGTCATTTGGGTAGTTTCTGTTGTCATTATGATTTAAAAAGAGTAAACACAGTTGAGTGATAATAAATGGCTTCCGCCAAACACTAACCATGAGTGAAAGAAATGTTTTTGTGTTATCATTCATATTCTCTGAAAAATGGCAAAGAAATCAAATTCTGCCAGGGTATGTAAACTTATGAAAAAAATAATATAAACTGCGCTAAAAAGTACAGGGTGGGCCATTTATATGGATACACCTTAATGGAATGGTTGGTGATATTAACTTCCTGTTTGTGGCACATTAGTATATGTGAGGGGGGGAACTTTTCAAGATGGGTGGTGACCATGGCGGCCATTTTGAAGT
>BLSH010230219.1:1270169-1280493 GCA_018402905.1 Glandirana rugosa
TCTACGCCTAACAGTGAACGGTTTTTTACGTCAAACAGTGTAAGGTGGTCTACACGTAACAGTGAACAGTGTTCTACACCTAACGGTCAACGGTGTACGCCTAACAGTGAACGGCGGTCTACTCGTGACAGGGAAAGGTCTACGTGTAACGGTGAACGGCGGTCTACGCGTAACGATGAACGACGGTCTACGCGTAACGGTGAACGGCGGACTCCCACCTTGTCGCCATTACGTCCAGCCCGTCACTCTCTACAGTGGAGAGACGAACGGGCGGCGTGAAATCAAAATCACAAGTGCTGGTCGACCATTCAGCCTTCATAGCTGGTCGTGAACACTAAAACTAAAGTGCGGCGGGCAAGCAGAGAGGTGACATCTCTCACTGCCCGACCTGCATTACCGCTGTTCCACCCTCAGGCGGCAAGTGGCAATGCGCATCTGGCAGCAAGTAGCAATGCGCATCTGGCGGCAAGTGGCAATGTGCATCTGGAAAGGGACAGTGCTCATCTGGCGGCAAGTGACAATCCGCATGTGGCAACTGGCAATCCACATCTTGTGACAAGTGACAATGCACATCTGGTGGAATGTGACAAACTGCATTTTTTGGCAAGTGACAATCCGCATCTGGTGGCAGGCAACGCGGCAAGTGACAATTAGCATCTCGTAGTAAGTGATAATGCGCATATGGTGGCATGAAAGCTGACAAGTGACAATCTGCTTCTGGTGGCAGGCAACGTGGCAATCTGCATCTGGTGGCAAGGGATGTGGCAAGTGACAAGCTGCATCTGGTGGCAGTTGAAATGACTTCTGTCCTCCAATACAGGGGTCTCCTACCCTAGGGCTGTGACCAGTTTGCAGCCGGGCCGCGGAGGCTGCACTTTCAGAGATGCAGCGGGCGAGCAGAGAGATGACAACTTTCAGCGCCCGCCCTGCCATCACAGCTGTTCCACCCGCACAGCCAGTTGCGAACACAACATTGTCTGAGGTGCTACGGGTGAGCAGAACGATGACGTCATCTCTCACTGCCCGCCCCGCATCACCGCCGTTCAGCCTTCACGGCTGGCCATGAAGACTGAACTACAGTGCGGTGGGCAAGCAGAGAGGTGACATCTCTCACTGCCCGCCCCGCATCACTGCTGTTCAACCCTCAGGCTGCAAGTGGCAACGCGCATCTAGCGGAAAGTGACAACGCTCATCTGGCAACTGACAATCTGCATCTGGTGACAAGTGACAAACTGCATTTATTGGCAACTGACAATCCGCATCTGGTGGCAGGTGACAATGTGCATATATGGTGGCAAGCAACCTGACAAATGACAATCTGCATCTGGTGGCAGGCAACGTGGCAAGTGACAATCTGCATCTGGTGGCAAGTGACAAGCTGCATCTGGAGGCAGGTGACGTGACAAACTGCATCTGGAGGCAGGTGATGTGGCATGTGACAAGCTGCATCTGGTGGCAGGTGACATGACAAGTGACAAGCTGCATCTGGTGGTAGGCGACGGTGGCAAGCTGCATCTGGAGGCAGGTGACATGACAAGTGACAAGCTGTATCTGGTGGTAGGCGACGGTGGCAAGCTGCATCTGGTGGCAGGTGACATGACAAGTGACAAGCTGCATCTGGTGGTAGGCGACGGTGGCAAGCTGCATCTGGAGGCAGGCGACGGTGGCAAGAGACAAGCTACATCTGGTGGCAGGTGATGTGACAAATGACAAGCTACATCTGGTGGCAGGCGACAGTGGCAAGTGACAAGCTGCATCAGGAGGCAGGCGATGGTGGCAAGTGACAAGCTGCAAAAATACATATAATGCGCTTCAATCATCCTGACACCATATCAGCCATGATGTCGTGATGATTGAGACGCTAACAGCCATTGCCCCAACAAATCGCCAGCGAAAAAACGCATTCCCCACCTACCCGCCGGGCCTTGGCATAATTTTCTTCCATGCAGCCAGTCCCTAGTGTCAAAAAGATAGGACCACTGCTCTAATAGACTTATATTTCGGGAAAAGTGTACCAGCTTATTATAATATATCTTAGAGTTCTTCAACATCAACACAGATTTCTAAATGGTGGCTTTGTAACCATTTCAACCTTACTCTCTGCTCTTTGACAGATCTGCATCAGAGAATCTCTGTCTCATACCATCACCACTGGAGCTTCTTCTACGTCATCACTCTATTGGAGGATTCTCATCAGCACCCAAGAGAGCAACGCCTCCAGCTCTCTTCACCAACAGGAGTGCCACATAAAGTGTCTTTTTTTTCAGGCTGGTGTTGGACAGGCTATAAAGGGGAGGTTGGTATTTTTGATTTTTTACACACTTTTGTGCGGACTATAAGGGAAAGTGATTTCACATATGATTGCAAATATATGCAACCAAAACCTGATTTTTTATTTTTTTTTTAGCTAGGAGCCGCACTGTACAGAGGCCTGGCCGTGGTAGTGCGGCTTCACATAATTTGCAAATGTATCCAACATAAACAAACTTTTCAAACAATTTAGACTTTTTGATTTTACTGACTGGCGGGTCAGTGTTCAGAGGATTCTGTGTATTGTGATGTTCTGTAAGCTGCCATGATTATCACAGAATCACACTTTTGTGCATTATTGCAAGTATGTTCACACATGTTACATGTGTTAGTGTGTTGCATTGCTATTCCTTGTTAATGATACCCAGCACATTGACCCAACGCACTTCCAGCACATATGCGTTGCAGTGCACCACAACGCACTGGCATGCGTTGTGGTGTGCTGTGTTAGAAGAATTGGTGCATCTGATTTTTTTTTTTTGTCTTTTCTGAATGCAACACAACAAAATGGACAGCTGTAGCATTGTATATTATTCTTGTGTAGCTTCTATTTAGCAATCAATTTCTACTACACAAATGATCAAATTTGACAGATTGAACAGCCCTCTTTCGGCTCACCACTGGCTCACTTGAACCCCTGACTCTCTAGTCAAACTGAACTTTTATTTTAAATCAGCTCAGTATAAATCAGATACATAAAAACAAAAAGGTGTGTAAAGCCAAACAGGTTATCTTTAAAAAACAGCCACAGCCTGAGTAGAAAAGACAGCGCCCTGCCAGCATGCTGCAAGGATGGCTCCTTGGTCTCTATGGGGAAGCAGCAGTCTCTCTGCAGATGCGTGACTTTCTCCCTGAAGCATCAATGCTAGAGCTCTCCAATCATCAGGGGGCATGAGCTTTATTGATTGCACTGCTATAGTTCAGAACCAGTGAGGGGGGTGTTGGACCTCTGCAGAGAGATCATTGCTTCCACACAGAGAGCAAGGACCCCACTCTGCAGCAGCTGGCAGGCTGTGGCTGAATTTTAGTCTGTAATACATTGAATGTCTTTTTGTCTTGATGCACCTGGACAATACAGTATTTGGCTGATTTAAACTAAAGGTTCATTTGGGCTCTTATTGAGTGGCAGAAGAGTGAAAGGAAGGACAGTATGTGCGCCTGAAGAGGGTTGCGGTAAAAAAAAAATGTATCCCGGTGGCTGCATTCGTTTTTTTTCCCTTGCTTTCATCTGATGATCCTGCCAGTAACATACTTCCCAGGGTGATAAAGCTCATTCACCATACTTTATGTATTGAAGAGCATCGTAGTCACGTAGTCATCGTAGGACTATAGGACACCCCCCTCCCCATCTTTCTAACATAAGGGGTGTTCTGTAGTTCACTGAAGAAAACTCAGCAGGGCTGACAAAACTGCTTGAGCTTTCAGTGTTGTAGAGGCACAGAGCACAGGAACTTACAAGCTTACTGGATTTCTGCCAGAAATTTTATTGGGAGAAGTTCATGGTTCTTATCAGTGTTCATTGTTTTACACACACTCCGGACTGCTACAGAGAATGGGAATGTGTGTAAATCTGCCAAGTCAATTGTTCGCTGTCAGATGGAAATGACTGGGTGAATAAAACGTCAACATTGGTGCCAGCAGACACAATAATAGCCTCTGACATTGGAGTCAGTAGGCTCAACAATATCCTCCGACATTGGTGTCAGTGGACACAATAATAGCCCCCAACATTGTTGTCAGTGGATGCAATAATAACCTCTAACAGTGGTGTAGTAGTAGACACAATAATAGCCCACAATGTCAATGAATGTAATATAAATTGCCCCAGACATCAGTAAACAGAATAGTAGCCCCTGATATTGGTGTCAGTGAGTGTAATAATAGCCCCCAACATTGGTGTCTGTGGATAAAAGAATAACCTTTAGCTGGATCCTCACAGAGGCCCGATATCCCTCCTGGGAGAAGTTGCAAAGAGGTCTGACGGTGTTGGCTTAAAGAAGAAGTAAACTTCCTCTGCTGACATTTACCTATAGGTAAGCCTGTAATAAGGCTTAACTATAGGTAGTGAATATATCTCCTAAACATGTACCATTTAGGAGATATTTACATTAGATGCAGCCAGTCACATTACTGGGGCATGCACTCTGAAGGAACTGCCATGGGTGCCATTCCTACCAAGCCCCATGCCGTGAATGGCGGGAGTAACGTCATCGCGCCTCTGGCCAATGACAGCGCTGGAGCCTGCAAACCCGAAAGAAACGCCGAAGAAAATGTCGGCCGTCTCAACTTTGTGTGGGCGCCGCTGAGAGCTTCATTCTAAGATAAGTATTTCATAATGAGCTAATATTTTACTCAGGGCTGAGTCCATTTTTAGCCATGGACTCTGGGTTAAATACCAGCCCACCCGGCCACTAAGGGTCCCTCAAATGCCTCTGGGGATCACAAGCTTTATGTCCATTATGTCCATTTTTGAGGCGCTTTACAGGCGCTATTTTTAGCTAAATAGCGCCTGTAAAGCGCCTCAGTGTGAAAGGGGTCTTATTGTGGCAATGTTTATGCACAGTACAATTGCATATCATTCTCATCAAAGACAATTAGCAGTGCTAATTACGGTTCATCTGTTTGCCATTGTACCAAGGTGATGCTTTCAAGTACAATAAATGTTATAATTGGCACAGCAAGATAAAGCCCCAGAGTAAATTTAAGTTTCATTTACAGCTTTCTGTAAAAAGTAAATCATTGCAAAAGAAGTAACAAGCACAATAGTAAATTATGCGAAGCGTATCTCAAACTATAAAGGTAGCAATAAACAATGTTTGTTGTCCAATATCCTCAAATCAGATTTCTCGTGGTAACCAGTTTGACTTTCAATTGCTTTCAGCTAACAGAGAACCACTGCAGATTACAACTTTACACACTTGTAAAACACAATTGTATATGCACGTGTAGCACCTAACTCAATCCGTTCTCCTTATGCACCAAATGCTCATAGCTAGAATCAGGGCTTTCATGTTCTGGATAGATCACCACTTTTCTCTTCAATAATTCTCCAGGCACTCCGAGTACCAGAATACCAGAAGTGACCAGTGCTGCTTTATCTGATTCAAAAGAGCAAAGCAACAGTTTATTTCAGGACTGGGCTACACAATTGCTTTTGGTCATTGTTTTTAGTAGATTAGAAAAGAATTAGAATCCATCAGGTTTTTACTGCCATTCAGGGATCATTAAAATGTTTTTCTACTTCCTGTACTGCTGACAAGGTTTTTTCTTTTTTGTTTTTTTTAAGAACCCCATACTTCTCTTTTAACATGCATATTTATGTCCTTAGCAGGCACACCTAGAATCATTGCAGTGTATCACGTAATGTTATCTAAAAGCAAAGGGCAAAAAGCATCTCAGGTTAACATGTAGCCTTACCCAAATATATCCCAGAATTCCTTCATTTTGTGCACGCTTATGCATTATCAAGTCAATACATTTGTTTCCATGCCTTAAAGTAAAAGTTCATCTAACACTCTAAACCTACATGCAGCCACATTCTAAAATTAATCTATCTAGCCCTGTAAAGAAGACATCGCTACAATTACCTTTTCTGCATCTGCTCAGGTCCAATCCTGCACTGAGCGGTCAGCGGCAGCTTCATTGTGCAAGCATTGTGCATAAGAGGCAACCCACAATGGAAGCCACAAATTAAAGTTATACTAAACGTTTGCTTTTTTTTCCCCCTTAAAATAACAAACATACTTACCTACTTTTGCACAGAGTGGCCCCGATCCTCCTTTTCTGGGGTCCCTCGGCGGTGCTCCTGGCTCCTCCTCTTCTCGACTGACCCATCAGGGAAGCTCTCTCCCTGGGGTCACTCATGCGGGCACGCTCCCGTGGCATGTTGCTGTGTCCCCGGCGCGGTAATGATCGCGCTCAGGTAAGTAAACGGGGTGTCTGGGGGGCAGCTGGAACAAAAAAGGTTTTTAGAATGCATTAAGGTGAAAAACCGGGAGGGATTACAACCCCTTTAAGTCTATGGGTGACATCACTTTACCAAAAGAGAAGAACAAAAAAGGCAACTGCACCAACCATATAAGTCAACTACCTTTATTTAACATGTATTATATTGCATGACAAAAAACACCTGTCCTGAACACCATCATTGCCCCTCCACCTTGGAATCCCCTCCCTCCCCTCTCCTCCCAACGCAACCCAAACTCAGTGTGATGCCCTGAAGCCCAACCAGACCACCCTGTAACCCAACCCAAAAGGGTGGGAGGGAATTGCCCCAGGGAGCTGATCCCCTGTGTGAGATGATGGATATTTCCCACACCAAAGTCACACCACTAGATGATAGGCCTGCGGTACCCTGTGTGAACAACTAGGTCTAGGGTATTGATTTTGAGTGATATCAATTCTCAGCCATTTCCCAGCCGTTGTTGGCTCTTTCCAGCACACAGCACAGACTGGAGCGGATCGGCTTCAGAAAAGGTATGTATAGTGATTTCTTCTTTACGGGGCTAGATAGGTTAGTTTTAGAATGTGGCTGCGTGTATGTTTAGAGTTTAGGTTTTGGGTGAATTTCTACTAACAGAGGAAAATGGCTGAAGAAAATATCATTCCTAGCCCTTAAAAGGCAAAAATCTCTACCATTTTCACGCATGTCAACTCACTTATTTACTTTTTTCCAGGAAAGTATCTACACCTCTTTGAAGCAATCTCGAATGGGAGCTAAAATCTGATTTTGAGGGCGACTATTCCACTTTTTCACAGCTAAGAGAATAAAGACACTTTTTCACAACCATGGATTACATCTTCTCAAGTACAAAATAAATCCTACTCATTAAGTTGTTCCTCTCCAAGTGGTTTATTCACTTGAGAAGAGGTGGCTAAAGGGGATTTTATCAGTTTTTACTTTAACGTCACTTGTAGAAACACGAAGACAAATGCTGCAATAGGAAAGAAAGAAAAACTGGAAAGTGTAAATGCACTCATAAATAAATCTGTAAACCGGTAAAGTTGACTGCTCAGCTACCCACCAAGTTATGTTCACTAATCCTATGTGCATTATTCAAAAAAGAGTTAACTACAACTCTAGCAAAATTTATTTTCTTGAAGTCCACCACTTTAAAAAAGGTAGTTTTGTCAAATGATGAGTGTCTTTGTCAGGCAACATTTACTGGCTTGAGACCCAGCGTCCCATCTATGGACTGCACAAGAAGCTTTTACATCTAAAAAGGGTCGCATAACAGAAACCCAAAGTAATTGTAGAGAAAATAAATCCCTCAGTTACACAAATATAAAGACCTAATGTATGAATGTGTTCTTACAAAAACAATTGGAAGTCATTTCCAGAAACACCGTTAAACATTCAGTACTGGTCTGATGCAGATTTTTTAACAAGGATAAATTTACAGAGCTCACCTCATTTCTGGCTTTTGGACGATCTATAAGAATCTTCAGTGCAAACCGCTCTTGAGTTGACTTTTTCACACATACCCTAAAACAATCAAATTAGATTAGAACTAAAATTGCATTGCTGCCTGTTAAAAGGACATATACTGACAATAACATGCATAGTTATTTTAAAATGTAATAAGCTTGAAAATAAAACATGTAAGAAATGTCTGAGAGAACCCACCTTTTTCTGGTCAGATGACCAGCTGCAGGAAGGAAACACATTATTACATACTTACATAGTGGAGAAGGTTGAAAAAAAAAAAAAAAAAAAAAGACACGCGTGTCTGTGCGCGTGTTTTTTGTGATTGAAAAACAACCCCCTTCAATAATAGGCCAATTTGCTGTATGAATATAATTTTTCCCCTTTTCTCTCTCCCTCCAACTCCATAGTGGTGATTGGCTAAATCCCTGGAACAGACTCCTATCAGAATTCCTATAGCCCTATCATATTATGCTGATGAGGAAGTTATCAAAAGTGTTACGAAATTGTCCACACTCGCCACTAATGCCACTTCCTAGAGAAGAGAGTTACACATTTTCACCAACCAAACAGTAAAGAAACCCTCTCTCAGTTTAAGATTATACCTAATTTCATCCAAGTTTAAAATTGCGGACATGGATCCTCCAGAAAAGCAACCATACAGATGAGGTCTACTACCTAAGGACTTAACCACTTCAGCCCCGGAAGGATTTCCCCCTTTAGGACCAGAGCCCTTTTTGTGATTCGGCACTGCGTCGCTTTAACTGAAAATTGCGCGGTCGTGCGACGTTGTACCCAAACGAAATTTGCGTCCGTTTTTTCCCACAAATAGAGCTTTCTTTTGGTGGTATTTGATCATCGCTGCTTCATTTCTGATCACCGCTATAAACAAAAGAAGAGCGACAATTTTGCAAAAAAAAACCAAATTTCTTACTTTTTGCTGAAATACAAATCCAAAAAAAAAAAAAATATATAAAAAAACATTTTTTTCATCAGTTTTGGCCGATTTATATTCTTCCTCATATTTGTGATAAAAAAAAAAAAAAATCGCAATCAGCGTTTATTGATTGGTTTGCGCAAAAGTGGCCGCGTTTACGGATGAGAATTAATTTCTGGGGTTTTTATTTTTTACTAGTAATGGCGGCGATCTGCGATTTTTAGCGGTACTGCGATATTAGGGCAGACATGTCGGAACATTTTGACACTTTTTTGGGACCATTGGCATTTATACAGCGATCAGTGCTATAAAAATGCACTGATTACTGTGTAAATGCCATTGGCAGTGAAGGGGTTAACCTGCAGGGGGCGCTCTAAGGGTTAACTGTGTTCCCTGTGCGTGTTCTAACTGTGTGTGGGCTGCCTTAGCTGGGGAAGGGAAGTGATCACAGCTTCCATGTAGAGCAGGGATATGCAATTAGCGGACCTCCAGATGTTGCAGAACTACAAGCCCCATGAGGCATAGCAAGACTCTGACAGCCAGAAGCATGACACCCAAAGGCAGAGGCATGATGGGACTTGTAGTTTTGCAACAGCTGGAGGTCCGCTAATTGCATATCCATGATCACAGCCCTTCCCCCCTCACAGAACGGAGGTCCGTGTTTACTTACACAGACCTCCGTTCTTTCACTCCGGGGGGGGGGGGGGGCATCGCGGGTGGCCGGCGGAGATTGAATCCGCCGCACCCGCTCCCTGGCCCTCCCCGGACACAGTGAGCGTGCAGGCGCGCCTCCAGCAGCGCGCGCGTGCTCACTGTGCGCGATCTCGCAGCCGCCGTCCCATGACGGCGTTTTGCGCAGAGGAGCCACTCTGTCGCTGTCAATTGCCGATCAGCGGTCGGCAAGCGGTTAAATCGAGAAGTAACACATTTAAATAAATGGGAAGAAGAGATTGGGAAGACAATATCTATATCGCAATGGGAAAAAGCATTGATCCTGACACAAACTGTCTCCTTCAATCAAGTATCAGGAAAGGAATTATAAAATCATATCTAGATGGTGCCCAGTAGACCATCACAAAATAAGGGAGAGAGTGTGTCAGAGATTTGCTGGAGATGTAAGGGGGGCGGAAGGGAATATGTCACATGTCTGGTATTACTGCCCAGAGGTCTGCCAACTCTGGACAGATATATTTGAGATTTATAGAGAAATTTCCAACTCTACACTACAACCAGATATACTTATAGCAATACTATCAATTATTCCTGGCTCGTTGAAGGGTATTAAAAGAGATATTTTGCAACATATGTTATCAACAAGAACAATTATCGCTCGTTCGTGGAAAAAAAAAGAGACAGCCCCTTCAGAATGGTGTGCGAGATGGGTGAAATGCAACTACTGGAGGAAACAACCAGCATTGAGATTGAGGTTTTAGAGAACAATTTAGACAAATATGGGACAAATATCGTACCTCGGGATTATTATTGAAATATTTATAAAGATTACGGAACTTCGGTGCCCCATTCTTCTCCTTACTCTTTTTTTTTTTTTTTAATTTGGGTGAGTGATTGTAGAAAGGAGGGGGGGGATCAGGTCCCAGATCTGTGGCAGGCCTACTTGTAAAGGGCAATGCGCAGAAAGGGAACCTTAAGTA
>BLSH010230219.1:1307389-1319809 GCA_018402905.1 Glandirana rugosa
TCTGGTTCTTGACTCGTTAGTGAATAGAAACTAGCGAGTCAAGAGTCCGTCGCTCTCTGTCTACATCGACCCTAACCAGGACGTCGGTAGATCTACTCATACTAACAAAATAAATTCGGTATCAAGGGAAAATACACTATATGACATGTCGACAATACGAAATCCCACACCCATATACCCACAAAATGATTAATAAAAATTTTACTAAACCTTCGAGGAGTTTGTGTATCAATTGGTGAAGGGCGGCCCACCTGCAGGTACCTGCAGGATCTGAAACTCGCCTGGAAAAAATGATATCTGAATGGTGCCTCTAGCTGCTGGCACCATTCAGATATCCCCGCTCAAAGTCTAGGACGTCCATGGACGTCCACCCGGCGGGAAGTGGTTAACTATGTGTTTGAGGAGCTTCCAAATCATTTTAAAAATAATTAGTAAAACACCCATATACCCACACCCTAAAGCATAACAGCTGTACAGTATATCACATAAAAGGGAACTATGGCTTAAATAAAACAATCATACTCATCTAGATGGCTGCAGGACCAATCCCAGCTACATCTGTCTCTCGCTGCCTGAGAACTGAGCGATCAAAGATAAGTGATTGCTCAGTTCTTGGTCTACAGCCTGCTGAGAGCTGGTGACTCTCAGTCACGGGCTCTGCCCCTCCAGTATGTGGAGGGGGGAGGAATGGCTGGCTCAGGCTCTCAGTGTCTTGCTGAGAGGCTGATCCAGAAACCTGGGTAAATCCCAACTGTAACAAAAAGGATCTTTCCAGAGCCTGGACTGCCTGTGTCATGCTTTCAGCCTGCTGTTGGCTGAAAACGGGTCATGGAACTGCAAAACGAACGGCACTCCTGTGATCCATAGGAGAGACATCTCAAAATTGCTTTGGCTATATTTCTCCTTTCAAGATGAATTCCAGGAATGCTATATTTTACAACTTTCAACTGCTGCATAAGTAATGACATTTCAGTTTCCGACACAGCGATCGCATGTGCACATGAAAATCATGCAAAAGCATGAGAGTTTACAGCCAGTCTCCCCAGGTATCCTGCTCTAGAAATCCTGCATAAATACAATGATAAATTTCACCTGTTCAGCCAAAATACTCAGTGTAACCTGGTTTGCTGTCTGTGCTCCATAAGCTCAACATTTGCTTGGGGGGGGGGACGGGACAGCATGTCCACTAATTTTTAGTGAGATAACAGCAACCTTGTTACTTTTTGAAGCTGATCTCCCAATAGAAAAAAAAGACCATTTTTCTATTGTCCAGATAACAGCTGGACAGCGTTCATGCAACACACATTAGAGGGGCACAATTTTTGGAAGAATACATCTAAGGCTTCATGCACACAGGACTTTAAAAAAAAACAGCCAAAAAACATCAGTAGCTTATCAGGGATGTTTTCAGCTTTTACCAGCGTTATATTACCGCCGTTTTTTCGTGTTTTTAAAGGGCCATCGTTTTTTGTTTTTTTCCCCCAAGTGGTCTAAAACGTCCAAAAACGTTGGGGATTGACGTTTTTAAGCGTTTTTGGACGTTTTTACAGCTGCAAACAGTCCAAAAAAACCCTCAGCTCTTGGGTTTTTTTTACAGCTCTAAAACGTCACTGCTAAAAACAGCTGATAACAGCCTGTGTGTGCATGAACACAGAGGATAACATGACGGAGGGATTATTGACTGTAGAAAAAAACGTCTGCAGCTGAAAACAGCTGCTAAAAACATAAAAAAAAAATCCTGTGTGCATGAGGCCTAAGTGATCACACACAGTCTTGTATTACTACTAGAAACAGCAGGAATTTAAGCATTCCCTCAGACAGAAAAATAGCCATCTGGGACACAAATCATAACAGATTGACAATATTTCATCACATTCAATAAATGATGCAAATGGTTCTACTGTTTGTATTCATACTAAATCTGTTAATACTAAAATGCAAAACAAGAAAAATACCATTAGTACAAAGTTGTTTACAGTTGTTTAAAGTTACAACAGGCTGATCAAAAAAAGAAAAAGAAAAAAAAAAAAAAAAAAAAAGATTTCCTTATCCACCACCTTGCATGTGCGAATGGAGGAACCCTCCCAGCTGTGCTATTGTATCCTGACAGTGGGGACTCCTCTGATGATAGAATACACTGATCAACGCTGCAGCGGCGCTTTTCGAATGAAAATTTTCCAACTTTCCAATTTAAGAGAAGCTGGTCATTAGGCTTAATGTACATATGGGACGCTTTCTCAACCTCTCCTGAACGATTTTTCAACAGCTAGAAACCGTCGCTTAAAAATGGCCGTTTAGCCGTGTTTTATATGCCGCATTTGCGTCTAGAAGCGTTTTTTTTAAAATGACAAATGCCTCTAAACAAAATTATGCTAAATGCGAGTTACCACGTTTACAAGCGGTTACAGACATTTGGCGTTTCAAATGCCTCTGAAAGCATTTTTTTTGCTTTCCAAAAAAAGCCTCTAAACTCAACTGCCTGGAAACGACCCTGTGTAAATGTACTGATAAGATAACAGAGTTCAGGGGCAGCTGAAAAAAATGTTCAACTGCTCCTAAACGTCCATTTACCAGCAGCAGTGTACATGAGGCCTTTGAACAACTTCTCTTGAGCGTGAAGGCGCAGAGATGGGTTGAAATTTGGCCAGTCCTTGCTGAACTGGGTGACTTTGAATCCATCTATGGGCGGCCTTAGACACACCACAAGTGCTATAGCAGTCAGGTGAAATAGTACAATATCTATCTCACTGCATATCTATTCCTGTGAATTCAATTACGGCCTTGAGTATTCTCGATTACTCATTTACCCAGGAAAGCATATTACCTTACTACAGTCCTTATGTAACAACTCCATTTAATTTGAAGCGTTTGCATGTGAGCAATTCCAAGCACTCATGACAATGAGATTTTGCTTGTATAGATGGCTTCGATGGGGTTGATTTACTAAAGGAAAATACACTGCACTGCAAGTGCACTTGCTTCAGAGATTAGTAAATGAGGTAAAGTTTCAATTTGAAAAGAATACTTAGGACTCGTGCACAAAGGGCGTTTTTACAGCTGCTTTTAAGAGCGCCAGGCATTTTTTGCAGTTTAAAGACGCCTTTCCATATTATTCTATGGCCTCATGCACACACAGGCTTTTAGGAGCTGTAAGTGGCATAGGCCGAATAAAGAATCCGTAAACACGTGTGTTAATATTTAGCACAATATAGGTGTGCACCAAGAGGAGGGCTGCACAAGACAATAGATATCTTGATTTAGAAGTGCAAAGGAACATGCTTGAAGTGCAATTGTTAATTTAGGTATGTATTACAGTGATAGTTGTGCATTACGATTTAAACCGGGTGGCTTAGTAAAATGGTCGAGTAGCATAAAAAGTAAATAGTGACATACATATAATGTTAAAGCAAAGCAGAGTTCCACCCAAAAGTGGAACTTCCACTTTAAACCCTCCTCCCCAGCTCCTGATACTGAAAACAGAGCTTTTGGGGAGGAGGGGGCGGGGGTGGGGATACCCGATTTTTAGGGGTACTTCCGCTCCGGTCGCCTTAGGCAATCGGAAGTGGAAGGTCTCCTTCCCCCTCCCTTCCTAAGTCTTCTGGGACACAGGACAGGTCCTAGAAGACTTGGGGACCAATCGGAAAGCGCAGCGCCGCTCGCGCCTGGTCATGAAGCCGCTTCCTGTCATGGTTGGGTGCCCACAGTAGGAATGATGGCGTCACAGAGGGGGAGAGATCGGAGGCTCGTGCCAGCCGCATCCTGGACTGAGAGACAGGTAAGTGTCTGTTTATTAAAAGTCTTTTAATAAACTTAAAACACAGTGAGAATTATTCTTAGGCCCTCTTCATACCTTGTGTTATACACTTGCTTTAGGTGCAGAGCATTAAAAATAACCCCTCTTCCTGCATCTTTCATCAAAACACACCTTACACACAGTTCAAAATAATGCACCTAAAACCCTCTGCACAGATGTGAACCAGGCCTTACAGTCTAGACACCCCCCTCCCCACCCCACCATTACTGCTGGCTTTCCTCCTCTCCTGCCAGCTGTTGTGGGGGATGCTTTAGGATGGAGAGTGGGTGAAGGGGCCGGTAAATATAATCTGCTTTATTATATAAAAGACTACACAGAAAGAATTAATTTAATTAGGGTTGTCCCTATACCGATACTAGTATCGGTACCGATACCGAGCATTTGCACGAGTACTTGTACTCGTGCAAATGCTCCCGATACCTGTTCCGATACTTGGACACTCTAGGATGACCTGAGGAGGGGGGGCTTAGTTGCACAACGGAGGACACAGTGGGGAGGATACAGGGATGATCGGTGCGGCAGTGGGGGAAATTACAATCAGCGATCTCCCCTCTCCAGCATTCAGCTGCTTTATTGAAAGCCGCACAGGGAAAGTGTCCCTGTATCCTCCTCTGTGCTACTCCGCACCCCCTCCTACTCCAGTTCCCGTGTCCAACTCAGAGTTCTCCTCCAGCCCTCTGTTCCCGATCTGTCCTCCTCCGCCCCCCCCCTTCGGTCCCCCCTCTGTCCACCTCTGGTTCTCCCTTTGTCCTGGGATTGTTCAGGATGGAGAGCGGAGGAAAGAGCCGGTAAATCTGTCATTTATCAGCCCTTTCCTCTTCTGAATGAACAGAGTCAGTGACTCCGTCCATTCATAACTGAGCATTGTAAACTGTGTGTTACCATGTCTCCATTTATGAATGGAGAGGCGCCGCTGTCTCCTCTTCATTCATCTTCAGTGCAGCTGAGGCTGCTGAGGAAGAGATTGGGGAATCTCTATCCTCAGTCCCTTTCCCTGTCTCAAAGGGGAGATGTTGGGGGTCTGTTTAGACCGCTGACATCTCACCAAAGCCCCCCAACAGGATTGATAAAAAAAACATTGTAAAAAGAAAAAAAAAAAAAAGTAAAGTAAAATTGTAAAAATAATTAAAAATAAAACAAACAATTGCATCGTCCACTCAATCCAGCACTAAGTGTCATTTCTGTTTGCTGCTTCACTTCTCTGCTATCTGCATGAGTGACTTCTGACAAGTTTTCCTGATACCAAGAGAAAAAAGGTGATGGGGAGGGAGCTCCAGCTAATTGACAGCCTCAGCTCCGTTCCTGTATGCTGTGTAAAGGGGGGTTGTGTCCCTTCCCTCCAATCAGCTGTCAGAGCTTTCCACAATGTGCTCTGCAGTGTGTAATTTTAGTTCTCCGCCTCCTTTTTTCTAACAGTTCAGAGAAGCTTTATAAATTCTGGACTTGGCTGTAGGGAAGAGAAGACTGCAGATAAAGAAGTACAACTTAAGTAGGAGGATTTGTTTCATCTCTGTATCACCTGAGGAGAGTCACTTCACTGGGTATATGGAAAGGATTACAACCACTTTAAAGCCCTTTCTTCATATATTACAAAATAAAAAACATTGTTATACAGTTGTATGCAAAAGTTTAGGAACCCCTGACAATTTCCATGATTGTCATTTATAAATATTTGGGTGTTTGGATCAGCAATTTCATTTTGATCTATCAAATAACTGAAGGACACAGTAATATTTCAGTAGTGAAATGAGGTTTATTGGATTAACAGAAAATGCGCAATATGCATCAAAACGAAATTAGACAGGTGCATAAATTAGGGCACCCCCCCCTCAGGTGTCACATTTGGCACCTTTCGGGGGGGGGGGGGGAGGGGGTGTGAAGAGGACACCTGTCTTTACAGGTGTCCTTTTCTACACATCCGGGAGCTCGGGCCAGCAGCCGCGACCGCTGACGTCAGCAGCCCGGCTCTCTCCTCGCTCTGCTACTGGCCATCTGGCCAATAGCAGAGCCTCGCGCATGTGCAGTAGGGCACCCAGCGTGAAGCTGTAATGCTACACGTCCGGGTTCCCTTACCCGCAATGGACGCAGCTGCACCTGATCCGAAGATCGGTGGCGGGTGCCGACATTGCTGGACTAAATTTTTTTTTAGTTCGGGCGGACCTCCGCTTTAAGGGATACGTTTTTCTTGCGCTAAAAGGTGCCAATAATGGCCAAAGATAAATTCATATTAATTTAAATGTTGAATATAATACATTTATATATAAAAATATAAATATTTTTTAAAAATGGTCATTCGGTTTTCGGCCAATTGCATCCTGCATTTTCAGTACCAAAATTTGCATTCAGTGCACCTCTAAAATAATATTATAATAATAATTTCCATCACTACAGCCTGTGGACACATAGCCTTTGGTAGTGAATGCAGCTCCCTGGATGGGAACACTTTCATATGTTATTGGTCCTATTCTGAATGAAAATCGTGTGACACCGGGGGAGATGTATTAAAACCAATGCACTCAGAATCTGGCACAGCTGTGCAGAGTAACCAATCAGCTTCTAACGTCATCTTGTTCAATTAAGCCCCTTTCACACAGGTGGACCGATCAGGTCTGCCTGTCCGTGTTTCAGGCAGACCTGATCAGACACTCCATTCACCTCTATGGAGCGACAGATGTCAGTGGTGACATTTCCGCCAACATCCACCGCTATCCGATCCGGTCCGCTAAATCCAGATGGATGGAAACCCTATTTTCCATTCATCTGGCGGATCAGATGAAGACGCACAGGCAGATCCGTTTTCATCCAATCTCCTTTAGAGGAGAGTGGGGCTCTGACAGGTCCGCCTCTGCACAGTAGAGCAGCACGATTAAATCGTATTAAAATTGTGATCTCGATTCATCCCCCTGCGATCTCCATCAGGCATTACCGCGATTTTCAGTGCAGTTAATGGAGTCCAGCGCGACTTGACTGTAATAAAAGTCAATGCAAGTCGCCTAAAGTCTCCCCAGAAAACTTTCTCTAAAGTCAGAGCGACTGGAGTCTGGGCAGAGAGCCAACTCAAGTTGATAAAAGAAGTAAAAAGATACTATGTTTTAAATGATCAAAGGGTTGAACTCCCGTGTATAGAAGAGTTTAGTTTAACCATTTAAAGACAATCTTTTCTGAAATTTGCTGCTTACAAATAAAAATCCAGTATTTTCTGCTAGAGAATGACTTAGAACCCCCAAACATTATATATATATATATATATATATATATATATATAAAATTTTCAGCAGAGACCCTAGAGAATAAGATGGCGGTTGTTGCAATATTTTATGTCACGCGGTATTTGCGCAGTGGTCTTTCAAACCTAATGTTTTTGGTAAAAGTACACTTTCAAAAAAATAAACAGTGCTGTTAGCCCAATTTTTTTTGTATATGTAAGATGTTACACCGTGAGAATCGTGATCTTTATTCTAAGCAAAAAAAATTGTGATTCTCATTTTGGCCAGAATTGTGCAGTGGATGTGAGCGTGGATGGACCTGTCATCTGCCTGCTCAGCAGGGATCAGAGGATTGATCCCTGCTGACCAAGCAGGTCCGTCAAATGGACAGCCCTGTATGAAAGGGGCCTTAAACTTTGACAATAAAACCTAGAAGCTGATTGGTTACTATGCACAACTGCACCAGATTCTGTGTGTTACAGTTCTAGTAAATCTCCCCCAGTATGTACACAAGCTTATAGGAGATCACTGCATTTCTACTGACGGAGAAAAAAAGAACCATGTGGCTAATAACCATGCAGAGAAAAGTTGGAACTCCCCCCTATTGGAACAAACCTAGTATGCCAAATGGTAAAGGGGTCCTGATCAGATGGCACATAATGTACTGGCACTGCTTTCTAAAATAGACTTCATTCAATCAAAGCTTTCTTGTACATTACAAACCAACAGGAAAGAGCTGGAGTATGACTGGGGAACACATGAGATGAGATCAGGTACACATCACGGTGACAATGATACTTTACAGGAAATTCTAAGATGTCATTCCATCCACACAGCTGTGTAGTCAGGGTTCAGGAGCTACATGGTTCTCTATGGACATAGATTCCCCATGGGCAGACCCATGCAGCACCTGTGTCCTCAGGACAATTAGCACATGGTGATTCATTAGGAAAATAGATCTCCGATTCACACAATATGATGAGATACAAGACTGACTCATCACCAGCAGTCATATACAGAGCTCCCGGCACACATCTGGTGTGTACTGTCTGTGTTCCCTCCAAAGCACAACAGACAAAGCAGCTGTATGACTTCACCCTTTACCAGTACAGTACAGAGCAAACCACCAACACCACCCTCTAATACACAGACACCTGTCTGTATATAGAGTGATCATTGTCACCACCACATTGATACATGTCTAGAAATACAGAACGCCACCACCAGCACAGAGCACACTGCCCTCTAATACACTGACACCTGTATATATAAAAGGTAGCAGGCACCAGCACAGAGCACACTGCCTTCTAATACACTGACACCTGTCTGTATAAAGGTAGCTAGCACCAGCACAGAGCACACAGCACACCGCCCTCTAATACACTGACACCTGGTCTGTATAAAGTAGCTGGCACCAGCACAGAGCACACCACCCTCTAAAACACAGGTACAGAGAGCCACTGTTACCAGCACACAGCATCCTGTCCTCTAATACAGAGACACATATGTACAGAGAGGTGCTACCAGCACAGAGCACACTGTTAACGAATACACAGATACTTGTCTATATACAGAGAGTCACCACCATCACCAAAGAGCACATTGTCCTTTGTATATACAGACAAGTATCTGTGTATTAGTGGACAGTGTGTTCAGTACTGAAGGTGATTCTTTGTATATACAGACAGGTATCTGTGTATTAGAAAGCCACCACTCGCTAGCACAGATGTCTTCTAATACACAGATAGCTATCTGAGAGTATATTCTGTGCTGACGATGGCTCTCTGTATATACGGACAGGTATCCAGGTATTAGAAGACAGTGTGCTCTGTGCCGATGATGGCTCTGTGTATATACAGACAGGTATCTGTGTATTAGAGGACAGTGTGCTCTGTGCAGATGATGGCTCTCTGTATATACAGTCAGGTATCTGTGTATTAGAGGACAGTGTGCTCTGTGCTGATGATAGCTGTGTATATACAGACAGGTATCTGTGTATTAGAGGACAGTGTGCTCTGTGCTGATGATGGCTCTGTGTATATACAGACAGGTATCTGTGTATTAGAGGACAGTGTGCTCTGTGCAGATGATGGCTGTCTGTATATACAGACAGGTATCTGTGTACGAGGACAGTGTGCTCTGTGCAGATGATAGCTCTCTGTATATACAGACAGGTATCCGGGTATTAGAGGACAGTGTGCTCTGTGCTGATGATGGCTCTGTGTATATACAGACAGGTATCTGTGTATTACAGGACAGTGTGCTCTGTGCAGATGATGGCTGTCTGTATATACAGACAGGTATCTGTGTATGAGGACATTGTGCTCTGTGCTGATGATGGCCCTCTGTATATACAGACAGGTATCTGTGTATTAGAGGACAGTGTGCTCTGTGCTGATGATGGCTCTGTGTATATACAGACAGGTATCTGTGTATTACAGGACAGTGTGCTCTGTGCAGATGATGGCTGTCTGTATATACAGACAGGTATCTGTGTATGAGGACAGTGTGCTCTGTGCTTATGATGGCCCTCTGTATATACAGACAGGTATCTGTGTATTAGAGGACAGTGTGCTCTGTGCAGATGATGGCTCTCTGTATATACAGTCAGGTATCTGTGTATTAGAGGACAGTGTGCTCTGTGCTGATGATGGCTCTCTGTATATACAGACAGGTATCTGTGTATGAGGACAGTGTGCTCTGTGCTGATGATGGCTCTGTGTACATACAGACAGGTATCTGTGTATTAGAGGACAGTGTGCTCTGTGCAGATGATGGCTGTCTGTATATACAGACAGGTATCTGTGTATGAGGACAGTGTGCTCTGTGCTGATGATGGCTCTGTGTATATACAGACAGGTATCTGTGTATTAGAGGACAGTGTGCTCTGTGCTGATGATGGCTCTGTGTATATACAGACAGGTATCTGTGTATGAGGACAGTGTGCTCTGTGCTGATGATGGCTCTGTGTATATACAGACTGGTATCTGTGTATTAGAGGACTCTGTGCTGATGATGGCTCTGTGTATATACAGACATGTATCTGTGTATTAGAGGACAGTGTGCTCTGTGCGGATGATGGCTCTGTGTATATACAGACAGGTATCTGTGTATTAGAGGACAGTGTGCTCTGTGCTGATGATGGCTCTGTGTATATACAGACAGGTATCTGTGTATTAGAGGACAGTGTGCTCTGTGCTGATGATGGCTGTGTGTATATACAGACAGGTATCTGTGTATTAGACAGTGTGCTCTGTGCTGATGATGGCTCTGTGTATATACAGACAGGTATCTGTGTATTAGAGGACAGTGTGCTCTGTGCTGATGATGGCTCTCTGTATATACAGACAGGTATCTGTGTATGAGGACAGTGTGCTCTGTGCTGATGATGGCTCTGTGTATATACAGACAGGTATCTGTGTATTAGAGGACAGTGTGCTCTGTGCTGATGATGGCTCTGTGTATATACAGACAGGTATCTGTGTATTAGAGGACAGTGTGCTCTGTGCTGATGATGGCTCTCTGTATATACAGACAGGTATCTGTGTATTAGAGGACAGTGTGCTCTGTGCTGATGATGGCTCTGTGTATATACAGACAGGTATCTGTGTATTAGTGGGCCTCCATTGTCACCAGCACAGTCTTGTAATACACAATACATGTCTATATACAGAGAGCCTCCATTGTCACCAGCACAGAGCACACAAGACATACATGTGTGTGTATACAGAGAGCCGTCCCCAGCCCAGTAATACAAAGCCAGCTGTGTATATAGAGCGCACATTGCACGGCCCCCTCCAGTCTTACCTTTATTGTTCTGTCCATGGCACTGCTCTGCGACATATAGTGATGGGGGAGGGAATGGCGAGCACGGGTCACAACCTGGCCCAGTGCATGAAGCCGCCGCTCGGGTCCTCCATACAATAAGACGGAGGGGGCAGGAAAGGAGGCGGAGGACCGGACACACCGGGGCTATGGAGAGACCTCCTCTAACTACAGCACATTACCTCCCTATCGGCCCGGCCATAACAATGCCGGTTTTGTTAAACGCCCACATCACGAAAGCCCCTCCAGGCTCGGGTGGCCGCGGCTTCCGGACTTCTATAATAAAACGTACACAATGGTAGAAGTGACTTCCGATGTGTATTGAAGACTATTGTGTGGGAAACGAGACAGGCATTATGTTGGGCACTGTAGCGGCGCGCCACACATAATAAAGGACCCCTGTCAGCCCCATAGTGTGAGCCGCTACTGGGAGCCCTTCCGAGCTGAGGGCGCTCTCTGATTGCGTCATGGAGTACTAATGCTTAGTGAGGGGTTTTGTTAGAAAGGAGGGTGAGTTCTCTGCAGGGAAGAGATTTCACTCATCTGTCTGATGAAATTTATAAAGAAATCTAGATGTATATATAGATAAGCTATTTTTTAAGAAAATGTTTAGTTTTGCCTGGCTGTATTTGTTCAGGGTTCATTTTGCAGGTATTAAAGTAGAATTCTAGCTTAAAGAGGAAGTAAACCCAAATTGGGTTTACTTCCTCAATATTCCTATGTAAAGTAGAAGCATAATGGGCTATTATGCATCACATAGTAGCTCATTATGTGCCACTTACCTGCAAACGAAGCCTGCGATGTCCCCGCTCCAGGCCGTGTCCATCTTCTGCCCCTGTTCCTTCTGGGGCTGTGACTGGCCGGAGTCCTGTGACGTCACTCCCGCGCGGGTGCCGCCACTCACGGCACAGGGTCAGTGGAGTAATGGCACGGAGGCACATGCAAAACGCTGCATATCTCCTGAACCGTGCAGGTTTGGGAGATATTCAGGGCACCTACATGTAAGCCGTATTCTAGGCTTACCTGTATGTTAAAGAGGTTTTCACAGGTTGACAACCACTTTAACTCGCCTCTCCTCTCCTAACACCTATGCTGACTAGAATAGTGCATTCCCGTTGGATAACGCCTTTGACCATCTGCGCAGTACGCAAAGTCACTCACTGACGTCAACACTGCGCATGCGCAGTACACAACTAGGGTTGCCACCTCATACCTTTAATCCAGGGCACATATTAATTACACAGGTTCTGTGACTGATTAGGTTGGTAATTAAACTCACTTGGTGCCTTATCTGCATTCAATTAGCCTCAGAAGCTGTGCAATTCAGATGTGTCCTGGATAAAAGGGATGATGTGGCAACCCTATACATAACATCACTCCAGCTGATATGTTGATCAGCTGCCGTGGCATCAACACTGCGCATGCGCAGATGGTTGGAGGCAAAGGGAGAATATAATTGTCAGATCCTGCCTGACTCTCTGCTCATGCAGGAGAATTGAACGATCACGTGACAGACGGATTTGGGTGTATTGCAGGACGGCATGTTGTGTGTTGCAGGACTGTGGCCCACTCTGC
>BLSH010230219.1:1365647-1376647 GCA_018402905.1 Glandirana rugosa
TAGGTAATGGGTACACTAAAAAGATGAGTAGATCTCCGGTCTGTATGGTGGTCATTGGAACTATCCAACTCTCACCACATGTTGTTGATGTTACAAGGGTATCGGCTTAAGTCTCACCTTCGGGTCGTGTTCGGTAGTGGAAGAAATCACAGTGAAACCTGTGTTCGAGGTACGTTCGGTCGAAAGGAGGACCGCTTGATCGGTATAGTCGAGCCAGCAAGTACTGAAATGAGAGAGCGTCCCTCATGATCCTTTGTCTACGTCTGAAACGATCCCTGCGAGTTAAAAATGTTATTCATAATAAGGAGATCCGGTGAGAAAATAGATTCCGCATAAATTGTAAGCCGGCTATGGCTGCCGGGTCTTACCTAATGATTTGGTCAGCACCTTGTACATAAGTAAGGAAAACTAGGAGCCGTAAGATAAAAGAGTGGCCTAGAGGAATAATACTTATTGTAAAAATTGAGCGTCCCTAGCAAAGTCTGCATCTGTTTCCTAGTACTCCCTGCGAGAGAGTAAAGTCATGAACGACCGAGCTGATATGGCTAGTTCGCCAGGAGGAAAGCTGGCTTGCATGGAGCTTGTGTCCAAAGTGACACTAAAGAAGGTGATGGCTTGTGCTGGGCTTCCACTCTGAATTCGGCTATGGGAACATTGTAGTTGTTGTACACCACTCTCAACCTATCAAGGTTACTGGTGGTATGTCTGGCCTCTAGATGAGTAGAAAAATCACATGGGTAATGGATAACCAACTGACACTGGGCTCGGTGTGACAGGCTCCGCGAAAAAAGACTGCTTGAACAGCTACATCGTCTGATGTATATTTCAAGGAAAATTCCTTGGAAGGAATAAGGGAATTCAAGCTCGGAATGTGCAAAAAATGAGGTGCAGAAAAAGAACCAAAATTATTGGAGAACTTGCCCTTGACAAGCCCAAAAAGGGCTGAATCTCCAGGGTTTGGAAGGTTACTGGGTACTGGTAGTAAGAAATTACATGAAGCGTTGCGAATCGGTAGAAGGAACGGTCATGAAGCGATGCGACTCGGTACCGGGGACAGGCATGAAGCGATGCGACTCAGTACCGGGGACTGGCATGAACCCATGCGACTCGGTAGCGGGGACTGGCATGAACCCATGCGACTCGGTAGCGGGGACTGGCATGAACCCATGCGACTCGGTAGCGGGGACTGGCCTGAACCCATGCGACTCGGTAGCGGGGACTGGCATGAACCCATGCGACTCGGTAGCGGGGACTGGCATGAACCCATGCGACTCGGTAGCGGGAACTGACATGAACCCATGCGACTCGGTAGCGAGAACTGACATGAACCCATGCGACTCGGTAGTGGAATGACATGAACCAACATGAGAAATAGGAAATTACATGAATCGGTAGTAGGAAGTGGCGTGAACCGATGCTAATCGGTAGTAGAAGACAACACAAAGCGCTGAGAATCGGTAGTGGAATAACATGAACTGACATGCGTCAGCAATAGGAACTGACATGAAGCGATGCGAATTGGTAGTAAGAGATGACATGAATCGATGCGATTTGGTAGTAAGAAATGACATGAAGCAATGCGAATTGGTAGTAAGAAATGATATGGATCAATGCAATTTGGTAGTAAAAATGACATGAATCGATGCGATTTGGTAGTAAGAAATGACATGAAGCGATGCGATTTGGTAGTAAGAAATGACATGAAGCGATGCGATTTGGTAGTGAAAAACGGTATGAACTGATGCGAGTCGGCAGGAAGGGTAATCCATCGGGAAGATAACATGGACTGGGTAAACAACATGACCGATATGAATCAGTAACTAGGTACATGTTGGACTGTGGCAAGTATCTGACATGGATTGTTTGTGGGGTAGGAAATGCACCGATGCAACAATCGGTAGTCAAGAAAATAACATGAACCGATCTAAATCGGTTGAAGGGAAGGCATGAACCAATACGAATTGGTAGATAGGGTAATAAAACAAAGAGAGTAAGTGACATGGTCCGATGCGACTCGGTGTGTGTGATGCATCCGATACAAACCGTTGTGACTAGGCTCAAATCAGATTGTGGTGATTATGCAATGGATTCGGTACAAATCGATTGTGAGGTGAATGGTATGATCGATATGAATTGGTTGTAGCATGCATGAAATTAATCTCATACGAGTTTGAAATGGCTTCAACTGAACACCACCCAACCCCCGAGGCTAATTGAGTGCAGCCAAGGCCCAGGTGGGTCCAACTACCCCTCAATCAGCCACAGAAGCTGTGCAAACAATACATGCTAATCACCCAATGGATGCAATGGCAACCACCATAGACAGTGAATGCTGTGAGCAACAAAGCCTGCATCGAATTATATTGGATAACGGCCGACAGTGGCTCGAGGCTTGGCTCTGAGAATGTATCGTAAAATAGGCAGAGGGAAACTTTCAAATCTACCATGCCTGTGCCGTATTATGTCGGGCCACAAATGACACCAACTTGGAAGCAGCTAAGTACAAAAGGAGATGCAGGATAGGAAACATAACGAATTGTAACATCGCGTATGAAATGAAAGGATTCGAATCCTACCTGCAACAGTGAGCGAGCTGGTAATCGAACGCACAGACTCACAAACATGACGTGAGCTGGGGAGAGCCGGCCCAGTAACATGTGCTATCGTGCACTGGAACCAACAAAGAGCCTGGAGAGTGAGGGTGCTTAAATACCCTCCGGGCTCCTCCCATAAATTCAGGCCAGCCCACTGGCCTTCCTATATATATATATATATATATATATATATATGAACAAGGAAAACACGGGGGAGAAAAAAGCACAACTGAATAACTTAATAATTTGTAAGATAGCTATAAGTATCCCCTAGGTTCCCCATTCCTTCACCCCATTCCGCGTAGAAGGGGGAGGGAGAAGACCAAGACCGCACAACCAATGGATAGTCACCCTCACTCCCCTTATTTATGATAGAAATACAGTCTAGATGTAGCGACCAGCCCTTCTGCACTTGGGCGAGATGCTGCACCCCCCGGCCATGCTACTTTCATTGCCGAAGGCCCTACAGCACCACACCTCCTGCCCCTAAGGAAAGGGTGTGGGCAGGGGGCAAGTCAAGAAGAAAAGGGTAAGAATCAAAGTAAATTTTGTCAAAGATAGACATGCACTCCATAATAGTAAAGTGGTCAGTCTCTGAGATCTTACAAAGGGTCAGACAGGTATTTGATCCAGGGTTCCCAGATTTTATCAAATAGGGCTCGTTTGTCCTGTAGGATCACCGAAAGGTGCTCATTTACCATGATCTGTGACAACTTGTTTCTCACCAAGTCAAAAGGGATTGTGTATGTCCTCCAGGATCTGGCAATTGTTATTCTGGTCGCTGTGAAGATGAAGGCAATAAGTTCCCAGCCTGTTTAGGTATGCCCTCTACCAGGCGTCCCAAAAGAGCTTGTTTTAGTGATTTAGCTAAATTCACCTGTGTAAGTGAAAAGATGAAATTATAGAGGCGGATCCAGAAACGTTTCACCTTGGGGCAGGACCACCATACATGAGATATCATGCCTTGCTGACCGCACCCTCAAAAACATAAGGAAGAGGCCCCTGGAACGTACGAGGCTATCCTTGTCGGTACCATGTAACATCTGAGCAAGACCTTGTAATTAGCTTCTATCAATGCATAAGTACCTGAAATAATAATAATGAAGTATTTATATATAATTCAGGGGCACACTGCAATATTTTGGACCATTCATCAAGTGCGAATGTCTCCCCTATGTCTTGTTACATTGTTAAGGTTTTCTGTGAGCGCTAGGGGTCATCTTTTAGCAAGACAGAGTTGGTTCTGTCAACGGATTGTACTGGTTCTGCCAACCGATTGTACAATGGTTATTTACTACTTGCTAATAAAAGCAATCGATTGATCACTATTATAAGCAATCCATTGCCGTTTACTTCACCAGCAGTTAAAAAGGCTTGTTAAAACCCCAGGGACCCAGGGCACATACCATGCATCACCATTAAAATCTGTGCTGTGGTTCAGAATTAAAATTACATTTATATTTATGCTAGTGCTATCTGTAGCTCCACCGTTGGCAAAAGCCCATATTATGGGAATTCCTGTGGGGGAGGTACAGGCTGCATTGAAGTCTCAGCTCCCTCTTTATTCTGCAGCTCTCCCTTCTGCAGCCCATGCCTCCTCAGTGCTCCTTTTGTACTAATAAAATGATTGTAATTGTAATAAAAAAAACTGAGCCTGCAATCTCCCACAGCTGCCAACTTGGGGGGGACATTTAATTTCCTTTCCCCTCCTGTTTGTTCATGCTTTCAGCAACCTTCTCAAATATAGCGCAACACTACCCCCTGCAGCGACACAAACCGACTACTACATTTGTCCGAGAAAGACAAGTGTAGTAACCATCAGCTTGTGTTACTGTCAGCTTGTATTTTTGTCAGTGACATCAGTCTACTCCAGCTGCTGTCATTCACCACATGAGCCACCAGCAACCATTTTTAGTCATCTCCAAAGCTGGCGATTGTGGGAAGTTGTTCTCTTTCGCAGTGCCTTCATTTAACAAATATGGAGTTTCTGCAGCTTCAAACAGGATTATACATAGAAAATCCTGAAAGGATAATGTGACTGGTGATATACTGGTATGGCAGTGTTATGCTACATGATAGGTTGAAGAAAGATGCTGGTATTGTGTACTAAACAAGACCAATCAGCATGAACAGACAGGTGGAGAAAGGAAAGTTGATATTAAAGTGGCTCTAAAGGCTGAAAATTTTTACCTTCATTGCATTTTATGCATGAAGGTAAAAAAAACTTTTGTGTGTAGTAGCCAACCCCTATTACTTACCTGAGCTCCCCCTAGATCCAGCAATGTGCACAAGATCATTGGCTCTCCTGGGACTCTCCCTCCTCATTGTTTGAGAGAGCAGCAGGAGCTATTGGCTCCTGCTGCTGTCAATCACAGCCAGTGAACCAATGAGGAGAGAGAGGGGGCGGGACAGACCTATGGCTCCATGTTTGAATGGACACACAGAGCAGCGGCTCGGGAGCGTGCCTGCTTGAGTGCCCCCATTGCAAGCTGCTTACTCTGGGGACACTTGACAGGGGGGGGGGCTAGGAGCACCGGCGGGGGACCAGAGAAGAGGAGGATCAGGGCTACTCTGTGCAAAACCACTGCACAGAGCTGCTAAGTATGACATTATGACATGTTTGTGCTTTTTAATAAAAAAAATGTTTGCCTCTAATGTCACTTTATGGCCTCACACACACTGGGTGTTAAAAACATGGCTGTCAGAGGCGTCTGACTTTTTTTTTCTGCCCTTTATGCATCCCTCTATGTTAGCCTATGTGTCCTTTCATACAGAGGCGTTTACAGGCATTTAGAGGCAGGAACATTTAGAGGCAGAAGAAGAAAAAAAATTACTCGCGTGTTTAGAAGAGGAGGGTTTGGGCAGAAAAAAATGCCTGACTCTCCTAAACGCATGTAAAAATGCCTACACGCTTAGGTACATTTAGCGTTCATTCATTTCAGTGGCCAGAATAAATGAATGTTCTGGTCAATGTAAAAAAGCTTGATGCGCCTGAACTTGCCTAAATGCATTTAAAAATGCAGCTTTAGGTGCCTGCTAGGAGAATGGCGTTCAGAAGTACACCCAGCGTACATGAGGCCTAAATCTCCCCCAAAGCTGGCAGCTTCTGAAGTTTGTGGGCTTGGTCTTTTATTATTACAAAGGAAGGGGGCCACACAACTCAGCAACCCCTGCACAGATTTTAATAGGGACAAGTGCTATGTGCACTGGCTTTTCTAGATGATTGTAAAACCCCTTTTAATTAATGATAAGACTTCTTTAAAATAAATAAAGTACATTTAAAAATGTGTTAATATGTAATAATAATTAAAGAAAATACTGCCCTAATAATCTTAAACCTTAGGCCCCAAGAAACACGCTTTAAGCTCTGGATGACATTTTTGGCATCTACAATTTATCCATGCAGTTTAGCACTTTTTTATTTTAAACCTGTGTAGGCAGCACCAATTCCAGCCTGCTCAAATCCACCTCTTTCTTATTTTAGTACAACACAGATTTTTTTTTTTACTCTTCTACATGTCAACGCAATGTAAAATAGATAAAAAAAAAAGCTTTTGGTTTAACATACACTTAAACTTTTCCTAATGAAAAATTCTGTTCAGTTGACAAGTCATACACAGATGAAGCTCAAGTATTGCAAAACGCAATTCAACATTACTGTATCATGAAATAACCAAAAAGAGGCGATAAAACCATAAAGTGAGTGGAAACAAAACAAAGGGAGGGTGGTACTTTGCTTTACCTATTTGTTTACGGCCCTTTCTCAATTACTCTTCCTCCTTTACTTTCTCCCCTTCCTTAAAATGTATTTCCGCAGCCAAATCAGGATAACACTTCAATTATATTTGTTACATGTTCTCATTCGCATAGTATGTAAAAATATTTTAAAGCTGAAGAAGTTTACCTTTTTTAGATGCTCAGAAACTTCCAGCAAGGAAAAATCCTACATAGTTCTCTTTGTTTTTGAGGGGGCTGGACAGCTGTGTTTGCTATAATTAACCCTGTGTTTACTGTGCAGACTTCATTATCAGCTGTAAATAGATTTGAACAATGCCTCTCCTATCAACGGGTGCTCCAAACTTTTTAAACAAAGGGTCAATTTACTGACCTTCAGACTTTAGGAGGGCCGGACTGTGGCCATTGGAAGTAGAAAATGTCCCGGCATCAGTGGCAGTAAACAAATTATTACAATTATACAGGATTTATATAGCGCCAACAGTTTGCGCAGCGCTTTACAACACAAGGGCAGACAGTACAGTTACAATACAATTCAATACAGTAGGAATCAGAGGGCCCTGCTCTTTAGAGCTTACAAATGGCTCATCTTTGGTGACACTGGGAGGAACTGTGCTCCATTGTTGGTGCCATTGGGTGGGAAGAATCATGCCCCAATGTTAGTGTCATTAGGAGGAATTGTGCCCCCTCGTTGGTGTTAGTGGGGCTAATTATGCCCCATTGTCGGTGTCAGAAGCTGAAATATTGCCCCAAGGGCCGGATAAAAGCAAGCAAAGGGCTGCATTTGGCCCCGGGGCCTCAGTTTGGTGGCCACTTGTTTAGAAGGTAGGCCATTTGCATGGTATGCTAGTGAGAACAGACTTAAGGATAGAAATTTCACTCTGAAATTGTACACAAATTTCTGGCAGCCATGACACCTTCTCCTGAGAAACAGCTAAAAGGTAAGAAATATATTTGATTTAAAGAAATCACTTCTAATTGTGGGTATCCTACATGTGTGGATGTTGCTGCAATATGTAAAACTATTTGTTTAATTATTTACCTTTTAAAATAAGGTGTCTCCAGACTGTGCATACAGTTAAAGGGTGTCTTGACTGAAAAAGGTTGAGAAACACTGCTTTAGAGGACCAAAGTATTTTTTACATTTAGAAATGGGTCAGTTCTGCCCCATTACATTCTCCCTTTGTGTATTTGTGCTTAACACAGGGAAGTGGTAAAGCTTCAAGTTAAAGGTTACCTTTTTAGTTAAAAAAAGCTTTTTTTGTGGTTTGGATACAGTGTGAAAGTATTAAAACCCCTACTTTTCAGAGCTTCAATAGAGAGATCTTCTCTCACTTTCTGTCTTGGTGTCAATGGTTTCACCACACAGGAAGCAAGAAAATATCTGCAACAGGGACACAAACAGGAAAACACAGACTAAAAGAAAAATCTTAATTAAGACACACAAAAAAAAAGCTTATGATATCAACCATAGAAGAATTTGATATAAAAATACAAAGGGGTTTTATAAATTATTTAAAAAATAAAGTACCAATAGTAGCTGTTATAGTAAAGAGGCCACACAAAGATCCCCATATAACAATGTATGTATGCAATTGCCGAGTCATCTAAAAGAAACACACATTGTGTATGTATCTATGTAGAGGTGTCCCTAAATATGTGATAAGGTAGGTAATACAACTGAAATAAATATCAATATACACTATATTACCAAAAGTATTAGGATGCCTGCCTTTACACGCACATGAACTTTAATGGCATTCCAGTCTTAGTCCATAGGGTTCAATATTGAGTTGGCCCACCCTTTGCAGCTATAACAGCTTCAACTCTTCTGGGAAGGCTGTCCACAAGGTTTAGGAGTGTCTCTATGGGAATGTTTGACAATTCTTCCAGAAGCACATTTATGAGATTACGCACTGATGTGAACGAGAAGGCCTGGCTTGCAGTCTCCACACTAATTAATCTCAAAGGTGTTCTATAAGGTTGAGGTCAGGACTCTGTGCAGGCCAGTCAAATTCCTCCACCCCAAACTTGCTCACCCATGTCTTTATGGACCTTGCTTTGTGCACTGGTCCAAATCATTTGGTGGAGGGGAGATTATGGTGTGGGGTTGTTTTTCAGGGGTTGGGCTTGGCCCCTTAGTTCCAATGAAGGGAACTCTTAAGGCGTCAGCATACCAAGACATTTTGGACAATTTCATGCTCCCAACTTTGTGGAAACAGTTTGGGGATGTCCCTTTCCTGTTCCAACAGGACTGCTCACCAGTACACAAAGCAAGATCCATTAAGACATGGATGAGCAAGTTTGGGGTGGAGGAACTTGACTGACCTGCACGGAGTCCTGGCCTCAACCCGATAGAACACCTTTGGGATGAATTAGAGCAGAGAATGCAAGCCAAGCCTTCTCGTCCACATCAGTGCCTGACCTCACAAATGCGCTTCTGGAAGAATGGTCAAACACTCCCATAGACACACTCCTAAACCTTGTGGACAGCCTTCCCAGAAGAGCTGAAGTTGTTATAGCTGCAAAGGGTGGGCCAACTCAATGTTGAACCCTATGGACTAAGACTGGGATGCCATTAAAGTACATGTGGGTGTAAAGGCAGGCGTCACAATACTTTTGGTAATATAGTGTATATTGCAGCTTACTAGTCCCTCTCTGTCCACGATCTCCATATCTCCTCCCCAGTGGGTGATAAGGTGGTATGAGATGTAGAAAAAACATAAGGAGACTCCACTAGTGTCTCAATTTGGGTTTATTAAAATAATAGGCAAGTATAGCGTGCAAACGCCAACCATACCATAAAATTAAATTAAAATGCGCATGCAAAACGGAGTGTGTGCGTGTTCCCCTGATGATGTCTGGTTAGATGTAACGATCGTCGGGTCGTGACGCACACACGCCGCTTCGCATGCGCATTTTAATTTAATTTTATGGTATGGTTGGCGTTTGCACGCTATACTTGCCTATTATGGTTATGGTGGTTATGGTAGAGTCTCCTTATGTTTTTTCTACATCTCATACCCCCTTACCACCCACTGGGGAGGAGATACAGAGATCGTGGACAGAGAGGGAAGGTGCTACTAACATCAGAGCCATCAGTGGACATCTGAGACGCACTCTGGCGGATCTGGGATCCCTCTAATCGGTTTTCGACACTCCTGAGAAGGAGTGTCACTGGTCTTCCGGTAAGGATTATCATTTGGTGGCTATTTTCTAATAGCATATCTCCTTTATCTGATATCCTCTGGAAATGGAACTCTCTTCATATCTCTTTGCACAGAAGAAATTCTTATGAACTTTATCACTAGGATATCATGTCATTGCACCAGAACTTTATTGCTTTATACAGATTGAATGAGGACTTTTTATGTACAGTTTTACCACTTGTTATATTAGCGCTGCATTTGATTATTTTTACAGTTCTGGGATGGACAACCACCATAGGATGGTCAAAAGAACTAAGAAAGGACTATATAATTAGGGGACACCAGAGGGCGTCAGGTAGCCTCACATCCACTTTTCAGCAGGAAAAGATAAGTCTTATCTAAGGCTTCTGCATTGGCACCCACGTGGTTCCAGTCATTACATGGGGCAAGGCAGTTGGTAGCTTACAGAAGTAAGGAAGATATTTTTCAGGTCAGCTCACAGAAAGTGACAAGAACGCTGCATTTCTAAGATCAACAGGTATTTTCTGTATTTGCTGAAAATATGCAGCCACCGCGTCGAAGGACTCTAATTTGCATTATATTACATTTTTGTTCTTGGGTTTAGTTATGCTTTAACCTCCCTGGAGGTAATCCCAAATGTGGCTCGGGGTGGAAGTTCAGTACCATTAGCGGTAACCCCGAGCCACACTCAGGATTGCATTGCTGGATCCAGGCAGCACTACTCACCTTGTCCCCTGGATCCAGCGATGTCCTCCGCAGTGTCTGTGGGCTGTGTCCACCCCCAGATGACTTCTGTGTGCCGGGCTCCGTTCCCTGCGAGCGTCACGTCGCACGGGGACGGAGACCGGCGGGAAATTCAAAAAGTGAAACACACACAGCACATACAGTACACTGTAATCTTATAGATTACATAGTTAGTCAGGTCGAAAAAAGACACAAGTCCATCCAGTTCAACCAAAAAAAAAAACAAAACATATATATATATATATATACACACACATACACAACCAAATAATCCCATATACAATCCTTCACCCACAGTTGATCCAGAGGAAGGCAAATTACAGATTACATTACTGTATGAAAACATTTCACATCCTCTTTGTTCCTAGTAGTTTGCCCAGAGCCCTGCATGCACTTTTATATAATATATGTCATTCTTTCTGCCTGGAAACATGAGAATGTCCATAGCAACCAAAAAGCGTCCCTTTACGTCAAAAGTGGTTTTTGATCGGCTAGAAAACACCGATAGTAAATAAGAATCATTTGCAGAATTGAGTGATACTGATTTTTGGGGAAATTTATCATCAGAAACTGAAAGTGACGACAGCGACAATTCTGCAACTGGGCAAATTTCAGTATTTTTGGTTTGATTACATTATTGAATAAATTTTATTACTATTACGTTATTATTTTTGATAATTATTTTTAGTGATTTATTATATTATAATTTATGATTTCATTTTTCAAACTTTATCATACCCGGGATGTCTACTAGACT
>BLSH010230219.1:1377027-1395388 GCA_018402905.1 Glandirana rugosa
CCACAGTTGATCCAGAGGAAGGCAAATTACAGATTACATTACTGTATGAAAACATTTCACATCCTCTTTGTTCCTAGTAGTTTGCCCAGAGCCCTGCATGCACTTTTATATAATATATGTCATTCTTTCTGCCTGGAAACATGAGAATGTCCATAGCAACCAAAAAGCGTCCCTTTACGTCAAAAGTGGTTTTTGATCGGCTAGAAAACACCGATAGTAAATAAGAATCATTTGCAGAATTGAGTGATACTGATTTTTGGGGAAATTTATCATCAGAAACTGAAAGTGACGACAGCGACAATTCTGCAACTGGGCAAATTTCAGTATTTTTGGTTTGATTACATTATTGAATAAATTTTATTACTATTACGTTATTATTTTTGATAATTATTTTTAGTGATTTATTATATTATAATTTATGATTTCATTTTTCAAACTTTATCATACCCGGGATGTCTACTAGACTATTGTTTGGACAGATTTAAGTGAGTTATTGCTAAGAATTACAGGCCTACAATATAAAACGCCAAATTTTCATGCAAAATAATCGTACCGCTTTCAGCATCAAAAATCTGAAATAATCATGCCGCCAGGGAGGTTAACTTATAAAAAAGATATACTGTATGTGTTCTAAATGACTCAGCAGTTGCATCTGTTGTTATAATTCCTTGCAAATGGGGAACTTTGATAAGTGTGCCTCCTTCTGATTTAAAGCCGAACTCCAGTCACAAAAAGTCACCATTATAACAGCAATTACACATTCTATCGGGAGAAAAGGCAAAACTTTATCTACTTTTGTAACAATCTGCTTTACTAAAAAAAGAATTAAAAAAAATCTTTTTTTTCTATTTTTTTTTTCCTGTCTGTATTGCTGTTGGAGAGTCTGCTTGGTAAAATGTCAGCAGGACAGGGAAAAATATTTCAAACACAGCTGTGGATTGCATTTAAGAGAGCAGGGCAGGTGTGGCTCACAGGCATTCAGGAGGCAATGCTGCTGCCTCCTGAATGCCTGTTTTTGAATAGGAATACTGCACCATAAACCTGAGCCTAGTGCCCTGAATGCAGTTCTTCTGTGTTCCAGACCTTTATTCCTGAATGCACAGGGCCCTAAATGCAGTTATCACCCAGTACAGTGTTCAGCAACAGGCCACAGCTTGCCATAGACTTTGACAGGCTGCCTGCAGTGGGGCAGAATGCCTCACCTGTCCCTCCCTGTGCTCTAAAATGCCAGGAGGGAGGCACTGTTCCTAGACGTCTATGTGCAAGGGTCCAGCTTAGGATCTGGCTTGTATCCTGTAACATGATCGCTGACAATCATTTTCATAAAATGTTTATTGAAGGTTTTAGTCTTTTTTTATCGCAATGAAGGGCCAAGTGCCTTTGAAAATGACATTCTCCAGATATTGAACATGTCTATTAAATAACCTTGATTTATTTTCGAAAAAACATAAAAGCCATGTCTGATTTCCTTTTTTAGCAGATATATAAATATAATTTATTATCATATATTACACATATTGTTCACATTAATGGTTTTGCAAGGCAAGAAGATGAGCCATCCCTTAAGAAACATACCATAGGGTTACCAAGCAAATATGCTAACTGTACACTTCCAAAGTAAGCCTATGCCATATGCCTCAAGGTTTAACGTAACTAATAAAAAAAATCAGAGTCAAAAATAACTTTAATGAGATAGAAATGCCAGGCGGATACTGAGGAAGAGTCAAGAACCATGCTGGTTTACTCCTCTTTCTCTTCACGAACAAGATTCTTGTAGTTTAAATTTCCTGTGACATCAGGGGGGAAAGCTGTGAACATCTGGTCAACCTACAACAAAGGAACACAAGGGCTACTGTAAATTCATAAGTATTCTTGAGGCTGAAGCAATGCAACAGCAAGTTGTCATTGTTAATACTGTATCATTTAACCCTTTTTTTTTACCAGATCATTTCCACACTTTTTACAGTATCTGAATTACAAACCATTGGAATGATAATGTACTGGATTGAAATGAAGCTTATTTCACAGCTGAATTAGTCTCCAAAAAATCTTTAAAACACAGAACACAAAAAAATGCTAGCTGAAGCTAGTGGTTAGGGTTACTAAGAACACAGGTTTTCTTTCATTTATGAAGAAAGCAGATGAGTTGAGAATTGTACCTCTTCACTTGTGAACCTTTCAGCTTGGGTCATAAGCATTTCTCGAATACTAAAAATAAAACATAGAAAAGACAATTCAAAAGGCAGCCAGGAACAGGAATCAATTACTGCATGTCTTTAGATTACTAAACTTACTAATCCGATTTTAGAAGTCCACTGCCCTCAGGATCAAACACTTTGAATGCATTCAGAATGGTTTCCTCTGGGTCAGCACCTGCATAACAAAAGACGCATTAAACATGCTATTTTGTCTAATATTTGCTAAACTAAATATGCTGCAAACCAGCTGCATATCAGGAAGCTCAGACAATTGCAGAATATTATATGTAGCTGTCGAGATATTATAAGGAGCAGCTCAAATCAATGACTTTTATCAAAGAGGAGATCTTCTAGCTTTGAAAATATTCTCTGCATAGAAACTCACAGTAGTGAGATATTTTCAAGAACTAGAGATTAGGAACTGTAGGATAGGATAAGTATAGTAAAGCATTGTTTAGGATTTTATGGGTTGATTAACTTAGACTGCTCGATTCTTGGCCAGTTCAGCAGAGACCGGCCGAGATTCAAGCTGTTTATGGGCAGGCTGATTGTACCCAAGTCGATCAACCAGCAGGTTGGATTTTTAGGATGCAATTTTTGCCAGCGGCTAGAGCCACTAGCAATAGTCACTGTGTACTCCCAGCTGGTACGGCTCCCCGCAACCACCCGCCTGGAGAACACTATAGCTCAGCAGAGAAGGAATTTCTCCATCAACACTGACTGGAGTTGATTTACTAAAACCGGAAAGTGCAAATTCTGGTGCAGCTGTGCATGGTAGGCAATCCGTTTGTAACTTCAGCTTGTTCAGTTAGACTTTGACAAAAAAAAAAAAAAACCTGGAAGCTGACTGGTTTCTAGTCAGAGCTGGACCAGATTTTGGGCTCTCCGGTTTTAGTAAATCAACCTCACTGTGTTGATGGGGGAATTGAGTGATGCTTACTGATGCTAATAGAATATATGGATTGCTGTCTGTGATAACCCCAAATAATTAATTAGAGTGGTACTGCCCCCATCCCCTACAACATAAGTAGAAGCACAAGAAAAACCCCCCTTGGGAGTTTATATGAGGAGACCGACTCACTAAGAACAAGGTGATATATATAAAATGTTGGTATTTATTTGTACATTTTTTAAAAAAAGAGCAAGAAACACAAGCACCCAAAAGGGTGGTAATTCACACCATGGACAACACATAAAATAATAATGACATGTGACACTAACAGAAACAAATATTATTATTATTATTATTATTATACAGGATTTATATAGCGCCAGCAGTTTGCGCAGCGCTTTACAAAATGAAGGCAGACAGTACAGTTACATCACAATTTGGTACAAGAGGAATCAGAGGGCCCTGCTCGTTAGAGCTTACAATCTAAGAGGGAGGGTCAATTGATACAAAAGGTAAAAGCTGTGGGGGATGAGCTGATGTAGAAAAAAAGAGTATTAGGTAGAAGCAGGATAGGATTCTTTAAAGAGAAAGGTTTTCAGGGATCGTCTAAAGATGGATAGATTTGAAGACAGTCAGACTGATTGGGGTAGGGAGTTCCAAAGGATCGGAGAAGCTCTCGCGAAATCTTGGAGGCGAGCATGGGAGGAGGTGACAAGTGAGCTAGAGAGCAGGAGGTCTTGAGAGGACCGAAGAGGGTGGCTTGGTTGGTATTTTGATACTAGGTTAGAGATGTAGCTGGGGGCAGAGTTGTGGATGGCTTTGTAGGTTATTGTTCGTACTTTGAATTTTATACGTTGGGTGAGTGGAAGCCAGTGGAGAGATTGGCAGAGAGGTGGAGGACACTGAGCGGTTGGCAAGGTAGATAAGTCTTGCAGCAGCATTCATTATTGACTGAAGGGGGGATAGTGTATGCAAAGGTAATCCAATGAGGAGAGAGTTGCAGTAGTCGAGGCGAGAGATAATCAGAGAGTGAATTAGAAGCTTGGTGGTGTCATTGGTTAAAAAGGGGCATATTCTAGCGATGTTGCGTAGGCTGAGGCGGCATGATTTGGACAGGGATTGGATGTGGTCTTGAAAGGACAGTTCAGAGTCTAGGGTTACCCCTAACACCCTGGCATGTGGGGACGCACTAATAGTTGTGCCATTGACCTTAATAGAGAAGTCAAGGGAAGGGGCACGTGGGGGAGGAAATATAATGAGCTCAGTTTTAGATAGATTCAGTTTGAGGAAGTGTTGTGACATCCAGGCTGATATGTCTGTTAGTAAGGCAGTGATCTGTGAGGAGACTGATGGGGTGAGCTGAGGGGTAGAGAGATAGATTTGGGTGTCATCGGCATATAAATGATAGCGGAAGCCATGGGAGGTTATCAGCTGACCCAGGGAGGACGTGTAGATCGAGAATAGTAGGGGTCCAAGATCAGAACCTTAGGGGACCCCAACGGTGAGAGGAGTTGGAGAGGAGGAAGTGGAGTTGTAAGTGACACTGAAGGTTCGGTGAGATAGGTAGGATTCAAACCAACGGAGAGCACAGCCATGGAGACCAAGCAAATTGAGTTTTTTGAGGAGGAGGGGGTGATCAACTGTATCAAAGGCAGCGGAAAGGTCCAGGAGTAAGAATATGGAATAATGACCTTTGGTTTTTGCTGTTAGCAAGTCGTTTGTGAGTTTTAGGAGAGCCGTTTCTGTGGAGTGGTGTGGACGAAATCCCGACTGAAGGGGATCAAGAAGGTTGTTTTCAGTGAGGTGGTCACTCAGTCGGTTGTAAACTAAACGTTCAAGGACTTTGGAGGCAAAAGGGAGTAAGGAGATGGGTCTTAGATTGTTAAGATTGGTGGGGTCCAGTGTGGCCTTTTTTGGTATGGGAGTGACTAGTGCATGTTTTAGAGGGTTGGGGAAGATGCCAGTAGAGAGGGAGAGGTTGAAGATGTGAGTTAAAGAGCGTAGGATAGAGTCAGAGGGTGACTGTAGTAGTTGAGAAGGAATGGGGTCTAGGGGGCAGGAAGTTAGGTGGGCGTTAGAGAGAAGCTTAGTGACTTCCTCTATGGTAGCTGGGTTAAATGAGAGTATTGATTGTGCAGGAGGACAAAGAGTATGAGGGGGGTGAGAAATCTGTAGAGAGGAGATCTCGAGACGAATTGTATCAATCTTATTTTTAAAGTGATAAGCAATATGTAGAGAAATAGCCAAAAGGGCTTAAAAGAAAAGAACCACTGAATCTGCTTAGGTAGCAGACAAAGACCCAACACGTTTCAAAGATGTTTGATCAGATATCTTCCTCAGGGGTAAGTGGTCTTGAAGTTAAAAAACAGATCCTCATGTTATACAGGGTGCATGAAGGATCTTCACAAACAGTCAGGTTATAGATAATTTCAAAAGTAAGGGTATATGCCAAATCAGCAGAATAGTGATAGAGAGGGTCTGTAGCCAATGAAAATATAAGCGTGGATAACACCCGTATTCAAGAGGGAGGGGGCTAACAGGGCTTGCAGTGAAATGAAAAGATCAATCACAGATGGGACACACAGATGGAGAAGGTTGGATTGAAACAGCCAGGTACCAGTGTGCTACCAAGCCTATAGTGTCAGCCTGAGAGACAATAGATAAGGAGAGCGTTCCTAGTCGAATACAGTTCAAGGAGAGGTGGGGAACAGCGCTCACACAATATATGTCCTACCAAAGTAGGAGAGAGCATATGTCTTAAGTCAACCATCGAACATGTGTAGTCCCATGGGCACCAAACGAAGTGAGCCCTGATGCTAAGGCTGCATTCACACTATAGCATTTCATGAACGTGTGCAAAATTGTATTGCGTGTTTCTGCACATTGTCGTGCTCACATGCATAGGGCAGCCTATCCCTTTTAATAGGCTGCCCTACATGAGACAAACACAGCAAATTAGCTCATAGACCTTTTTGACCTTTGAGAGTCGTACTTTTTTTAATTGCACGTTTTGCTGCACTTGTCACGCATTGTTTTCACATGACAAATGCTTCTTTTTTTACATTACTTGGGGTGCTATTAACAATGAATCGCACTAGAAGCATTACACGTGTTTTTTGTATTTTGTAAATGTGCACAAGATCACATGATATTGCATGCATTCACAAAAAAACATAGTGTGAATGCAGCCTGAACTCTGGTTTAAAAAAAAATCTATTCAAGTATATATTCAATATATATAGTCAATCTAAATAAGGGGGAATCAAAAACCATGAAAAGAGCAATAATAGTATCTACCATAAAGAAGTGTTTTGGAATCTATAAAGAAGAATTTAAATTGGTATATTACTGTATATATACAATTTAATTGCATACATTTAATAAATTGATTTAGTTAAATGTGTTTTTTTAGCTGCCATGACTAAATATATACACGTTTCAAGAAATTATCAGATTAGTAGATATTTCAAAGGAAAATATCATAATGCTGAGAAAATTCCAAATACATATGATGTTCATTCCAGTAATCATGCAGTTCCCACCTTGCTTCATTCTTTTGTATAACATGGCAGCTAATAGAACAGAAGGGCTGCACAACAGTTCTAGAGATGTCAGATATTTCAATTATATATGGGTACATATACATACAGTATATGGGTACATTGCATACATACACTATATAGACAAACATAAGCAGGCACCTGACTATCACACCTACCTATGTAGCTAAAAAATGTAGCCATCCCTCAAAATTATTCAGTTAAAGTCTTTCCAGTAAACAGTATAGCATTCAGCGATATTTTAGACAGTTATGTACTTCCAACCTTTTGAAAACCTCTTGAGGGAGGTCCTTTTCTCTTCCAGTATGATTGTGCCCTTGTGCACAAAATAAAGGCGGCCATAAAAACATGGCTTGGCGAGTTTAGTGTGGAGAAACAGAAGTGGCCTGCACAGAAACTAATCAAAATTCTAAAGAAGACCTTTGTAATGAACTAGAAAGCCGATTATGAGCCAGGTCTTCTCTTTCAACTTTAGTGCCTGGAAAACTTGTTTGGCCAAACAGGCCCTAATACCCGCAGACACATTCTAAAATCTTGTAGAAAGCTTTTCCATTACAATGTGAAGGCTTTATTAGCCACAAATGAAGCCTTTTGACAGTATACTTGAGCTTACTGACATCAAGGCTTCTACTCATATAAGCATAGCCAGGTGGCCTGCTAGAGGTTTGGATCTCTTCATGATCTGGAACCCACCTTTTAGCTTCTCTCCAAACATTGTTAAGAAGACAGTAAAGTTAATTGGTCCAGGGGCTTCATGTAACATCTCATCCAGTTCTTCATTCTTTACATTCAGACGACCTTGTCGAATATCACAAAATATGTGTTAACATTTCTTCACAAACCGCTACATTCATTTGCAATCCATTGATTAGTGCCTCACTGAGAAAACCATCTAGGTGTCCTCTAAATAGATACATTTCCAATACTTAATAATATTGAGTAACTGTCTGTAATTAGATGCTTCTGGTATCAAAGGGCAATACACAACTATTGGAATAAGCTATTTTTAGCTCTTCCTAATTCAGATGACAGCTGTATACACCATAGTGGTAATAATGAATGCTGAACCCTGTATGATTATGTGGATAATGTTACAGCTTCTTGTAAGGACATGTGCAAAAGTTATGGATAACATTTCACTAATGTATGTTTTGGGAACATAGCATGTGATAACAAGGGATTATGTGTTACTTTAAAGTGTAAGTACAGGCAGATGTAAAAGACCACTACTGAAACCAGTTATGAAGTCATTAAAAATACCTAAATGTATTTTTAAATATTACCTCAGTATGTCTTTGTACTAATCTCCTGTGATCCCATAAGTGACATTTCATTAAGTTCTGTTGGCCGCAGTGTGGAGCAATGTCGTGGATTGTGTTGCACCACGCTGTGCTGAAAAAAGTACTGCATGCCACCACTTAAATTCAAACTGTTCTTTACTCTCTATTTGACTGTTTTGATGGACATCTTTTGTATTTTGTAACCCTCTTGCCCATACAGGATTCTCCTCCCCTCCCCCCTTTGCCTCCCAGGCAAGTCCCACCCCCATATCTCTTCCTCCTCTTTGCCACCCGACGTGGGTCTTGAGCAGCTTATCTGCATGCTTCACTCTTCTCTCCCACCACTCACCCCTGTCTTGGGTTCTAGATTGCCCTATTCCTTTTACTGCCACCATTGGGGCGTACCAATGGAACTTAATGAAATGTCACTTATGGGATCACGTGTTATCGATGGAGCTTCTCTCAGTCCATTTTAATCGAATATGCTCAGTTTGTGCCTTACGGTTTGTGATGTTATTTGCAGTGTCACCTCTGCTCCGATCAGTGATCCTATTTGTGTTGTTTTTGTTTGCCTCTGTACCCTAGCCTGACTACACTGGCAGCTCCTAAACTTGAGTTTAGGAGCTTGTGGAGTTTTTTTGCCAAAGCTCTTAAACTCAGCTCCATAAAAGCCTATGTGTCCATGTACATATAGGCTTTTACCAAAGTTTAGGAGCTTCCGCGTTTTGGTGAGCTTCAACCTCCCTTTCCTGAACGCAGACAAATCGTATTCAGGATAGCAATGTTTTGAATGCAGGCCACTGGAAAACTCAAAATGCGGCAAATTTACTGTGTTGCGCATTTTTCTGCGGCCACAGTAAATGTAGGCCAATGTGCATGAAGCCTTAATATATATAAATATAATACCGCACTTATGGGCACAGAGAGAAGATGGAGGCAAACTGCAGCCCCAACCAACAACAAGGTACAGTAAACAATTTTATAAAATGGGCTGCGCTAAACCAGGATTAATAAAATTATATCAAAAAGTGGCACAAACTATAAATTACAGTGTACATATATCCCCCATAGGATGCATAAGAGGAACTCCAATCATTAGGACCAACACGTTGTATATGGAGGGAAGGGGAGCAGGGCACCCAGTGTTTTACAATATTACACTATTGGAGCTTTTTATTACATTGTTGTATTGGCCCAACGGGGAAGCAGATCTGGAGTGGGTTTACATACAGTACGGACATCACGGGGGAGACGAGCCTTCCAATTCCCTAAGGGGACCCTGGCTGGGTGAATAGCCTAGGCGCTGTTTCTGCTGATGTCTGGTGAGCACATTTAGTATCTGGTGATGGATTCTCACACAAATATCTGCTGCATATGAACACCAGGTGCCCTGCTCCCTTTCCCTCCATATACAACGTGTTGGTTTATATGAACATTTAACAGCCTATAAGGGTATACGCATTCGATTCATTTGGAGATCTATACCCTCATCTCTGTTTCAGATTTCCAACGTGTGGATTTATCTTTATGAACACTCATTAACATCATAGTGTGCAGGATTTTGTTTTGTTTGAATTGGGTACTGACACCCACATTATATGGATTCATGTGTCCTAATAATTGGAGCCCCTCTTATGCAACCTATGAGGGATATATGTACACTGTAATGTATAGTCTGTGCCAATTTTTGATATAATTTTATTAATTCCGGTTTAGCGCAGCCCATTTTATAAAACATGAAGCCTTAATGTTGTTGCATTTTTTTTCTTTATGTGAATGCCTTTTATACCTTGCATTAACACTTAAAAACCCACTAAAAGTTTTGTGAAACAAAAGTACCGCATGCCATACTTTTTGTCAGTGCACACCACCGCTGTCCTACTGCGCCTGGTGTGAACGGGCCCTCAGATTGGGAGAAGGAGGGACAATTCTGTAAACCAATCAGGCTTTACTGCATTGCAAAGTGCTATAAATCGAACAAATGCAGCTTTCTAATTGGAGGAGAGCAATGTTACTGTTCTTTGACTGTAGTGGAGAAAAGTAAATGGTAAAGACCTGACCCTGCATAGTGTCTGGAAGGACTTTTTGGATTTAAAAACAATGCATGAATGGAACTTTTTAGCAGGTAAAAATTTTTACAAATTGTTATTTAACTGTGTGTTTTGCCAAATGCCTAAGGTTTCTGTTACCATTTCTTTTTTTCTTGGACATCAGATTGTTTCAGCAGTCATTGTCTGCCTTACTTTCAAGTTATGTGAAGAAGTGTGTCAGATTTCTTCAGAGATGCCTGAAGTCCAGCAGAGAGCCTGGAATATGCAGCGCTGGTTTCATTTGTTCTACAAAAGAACCTTTTTTGCATCTTAGGACATTAAAATTATGCTAAGAGAAACAAAATTATGACATTATTGCTACATAAAATAGATGATGAGCCTTAGCCAACCAGATGATAATGTAGTCTATGTGACCCTAACAGTATGCATATAACCAGATTACAAATTTTTTTTTTAAAACAAAGCAGCTGCATTAAGCACTGTATTTTGTCACCACTGTGTTCACTGTTGGACTGGTAGCCAGCATGCTAAATCCATTATTTTAGAGGATTAAAATTTCATCAAGGTTTAGGCTGGGTTCACACTATCGCCGGATGCGGCTCACAGCAGGGGTCTGGTGCGTCCCCGTTCACCATTTCAGGTCCGATTTCAGCCCAAATTTTTGGCTGAGTTTGGACCTGAAACAGACCAAAAGATGCACAGGACCCCTGTGCAAATTCACACTGGAGCCGCAGCAGAGATATGTGAACCGGTTCCATATAGAGCTATAGTGTGAACCCAACCTTAGAGTTAAGATAGAGTATATGGATAGTTTGAGGGTCAAAGTAATAATTAAGTGTTTAGTTTCATGGTTGGGTTAATGTTACACATTAATATTTCTCTCATTCAGCTCTGCTGGCAGAATGAGAGAAATTACTGTTGCCCCATTCACGGTAAACAGGGAGGATGGACAAATCTGTAGATCTGGCAATTGTATACCGTCGGCTGTCAGAGTACTTGTACAGTGCCTGCATCTGATGGAATGCAGGTGATGTGTGGCTGAGAATTTTCCGCCTGGCTCCTTCAACAAATCTTGATTGAAAAAATGGCTTTTGTCGATCCACCTGGTGCCAGCATGAACACCCATGGAACAAATTATGGCAGATCCAGCAGGAATCAGTCAGTTGCCTGGCTCTCACTCTGATCTAATAACCTGGATCACTGACCCGAACTAAGTATGCAGATCTGGAGATCTTATTTCACCTGCCACATAATTATTAAGTGCCAGAAAAGAAAGAAAATATGATATACGGCTGCACAGTGGTGCAGCGGTTAGCACTTTCACCTAGCAGCAAAAGGGTCGCTGGTTCAAATCCCAACCATGGCACTACATGCCTGGAGTTTGCATGTTCCCACACTCCAGACATGCTGGTAGGTTATTTGCATCCTCTCTAAATTGGCCCTAGTATGTGTATGTATGAACAAATGTGAGTTAGGGACCGTAGATTGTAAACTCCTTGAGGGCAGGGACTGATGTGAATGTACAATGTATATGTAAAGCGCTGCATAAATTGAGGGTGCTATAGAAGTACCTGAACTAAATAAAATAATATATCCAGTAGAATTTATCTTGTGTTATCCCACTGAGGGACAGCCTTTCCCCAGAAGTGTAGATAATGTACACCAGTCAACCTCCAGCTATACAGAAACTATTATTGTTAACATATTTAAAGATACAATTTTGAGTATTTTAACCTCCCGGGCGGTATTCCCGAGTGTGGCTCGGGGTGGAATTTCAGTACCGTTGGCGGCAACCCCGAGCCACACTCGGGATTGCATCGCTGGATCCAAGGCAGCGTTACTCACCTTGTCCCCTGGATCCAGCGATGTCCTCCGCCGTGTCTGCGGGCTGTGTCCTCCGCCCAATGCCTCTGTGTGCCGGGCTCCATTCCCTGCAAGCGTTGCGTCGCACGGGGGCGGAGACCGGTGGCAAATTCAAAAAGTGAAACACACAGTAAACATACAGTACACTGTAATCTGTTAGACTAATCTGTCCCTAGTGGTTTGCCCAGTGCCCTGCATGCACTTTTATATTATATATGTCATTCTTTCTGCCTGGAAACTTGAGAATGTCCATGGCAACCAAAAAGTGTCCCTTTACGTCAAAAGTGTTTTTTGATCAGCTAGAAAACACCGATAGTAAATAAGAATCATTTGCAGAATTGAGTGATACAGATTTTTGGGGAAATTTATCATCAGACACTGAAAGTGACGACAGCGACAATTCTGCAACTGAGCAAATTTCAATGTTTTTGTTTTGATCACATTATTGAATACATTTTATTACTATTACGTTATTATTTTTGATAATTATTTATTATATTATAATTTATGATTTCATGTTTCAAACTTTATCATACCCGGGATGTCTACTAGGCTCTTGTTTGGACAGATTTAAGTGAGTTATTCCTAAGAATTACAGGCCTACAATATAAAACACCAAATTTCCTTGCAAAATAATGTACCGCTTTCAGCACCAAAAATCTGAAATAATCATACCGCCTGGGAGGTAATATGTGCTTTAGCTTTGGCAGCTCTGAATTTTTTATTTTGTTAGGCAAGTTCATGCTAAGTAGTATATTTTTAAAGTAGCAAATGTTATACTAACTAACAGTTCACTGCAGATGGATCTTCCTGGTGCATGTGTTTTAAATTACAGTGACTTTTTCACTTATAGTAAATTTTTGGTGAAAGTCAAATTCACTGCTTTATAAATATGTCCCTTAATGTTGCTCCATATAATTTTATTAAAGCGATCATACCTAAAGCAGCAAAGGTGTCTCTAAGATCTTCTTTGTCAATGAAGCCATCTCTGTTCTGATCCATGATGGTAAATGCCTTCATATACAAAAATAAAGTAGTAATGTTAGATGGTTACAATAATTATCAAAGGTTTTCTGTCTGTATGTTTATCTTGTAAAAGTAGATTTAGACTGCTTCCTTTCCTCTGAAGCCCAATCCACGTTTGGATCATGCTTCAGAGGCTACTGACAGACAGTGAGGAAGTGATGTAATGCCTCCTCACTGCCTGTTTAAACCCCATTTTTGCCGAAATATGCGCCACAACCATGTGCATTGCACAGATTTCCATACTTGCTTGAATGTGTAGCATTCGGTGGACTTGCTGACTGCCAGTCGCTACATCCTGAGTAAAATTTGCTGTGGGCGTGAAGTTAAGCATTATGACCACAGCATGTAAACACCCCCGTCCACTGCCTATTGCAGCTTAGTGTGTGGGTGGAAAAAATGTCGCTCAAATACACATTTATGCCCCCCTGACCGCACATCCAAATGAAGCCTAAAGCCTAGTACACACTGTCATTTTTTTTTTTTCATTTACCCAGAGGGTTGAATGAAAAAAACCTGACAGCTCAGGTCGGAGCCGCAGTAACTAACAATCAGATGTTAGTACAGCAATCTCCCCCACTGAGCTATTGTGTTCTGACAGGGGGACGGCCCCTCGCCAGAACACTCTGGTCAGGGGTCTCAGCTATTGGCTTAGAGTGCTGATAGGGAGACGGTCAGCTGCTGGTTTTCCAGCATGCTCATCCAACAGAAGCCGGCTGAATGGCCAGCTTCTACAGGACCGGTTGCCATACACATGGGCCGAATGTCGGCCGTTTTTTATTGAATGGCCGATGTTGCCCGGCATTTGGCCCGTGTGTACTAGGCTTAAAGGTTTCTGATACAGTTGTCCTTTCTATACAATAGGATGTGAAATACGATAGCCAATGACATTAAAAGATCATTGTCTGAAGCTCATCATTATAAAAGGAGCGGACAGCCATTACTGTAACAGACCAGCAGATGAGTTAGAATTTTTGAGATGATAGCCTATTATAGAGATTTCATCAGCACCGAAAATCACATACAGTATGTGTTTCATGCATGTTATGAGCATGCACTTTTATAAGGATATTAATTTTGCTAAGTAGCATCCAATGGCCAACTTTATTTTTTTTTAAATTCTTTATTTTAGTCGCCCAAATCACACAATGAACATTACAGCATTTAAAGACAACGAAATGACCTTGAATTAGAACAAATGTTCCAACAGAAGATACAATTCTTGAAAGACATCAGCAATAGATGAACATTGGAATTCACCTAATAAAGTGTTCGTTCAGGGTTTTCATTATATAACTTTGTAAAGGTGATAAGCGAATAAGAAAGGTGGGATATAAAGGAAAAAGTGAGGACATAAGAGGAGAAACAAAATCAATGGTCAACTTTTTTGTATAACTGCATAGACTGGGGTGCTTCTGCAATGTTAAAATAAACCAAGTTTTGCTGGAAATTGTCATAAAACCAGCTGGCATAATTGGAAGATGTCAGCCAGTAATTCTTGCTTTGCTCACCCTACAATTATACACAAAGCTCAACAGCAAAAACATTCCCAATGAGAGGTAAGTGACTGAGATCACATCTGATTTATCCACACACCTTTTTTTTTTTTTTACTTATGCCATACCAAAACATGGTGTAATATGTAAATAAAAGGAGCAAAGGCTAATACTTGGTATTTATTTGTATGGGCAGTATGTGACACACCCTCTTCCACGAATGAGGCAGCACTGGGTGGCCAATCACCCTCTTCCACTAATGACGCAGCACTGGGTGCCTGGGTGGCCAATCACCAAACAGTGCTGTCAACCAGAATGACTATGAGCACCAGTCTCTATGCGTCAACACGCATACAGACTGGTGTCTGTGTTGGTAAGTATGGGCAAACCACAGATTCAGTATAAAACAGAAGAAAACTACATACTTTATTAACAATTAAACAACCATCATTTACAGCTCATATGCCCATAATAATTGTAAATTAAGTATAATACAGAAAACAGTACACTACTTGCATTCACTATTATGAGCCAATATTAATTTGATTCCTTTATTGGTTTTGTTAATATGTGGACTTTGAAGAGACACATTGGCTAGAAAGTTGTCCTTTGCCACACGCATTGGGACTATGCTATGAGGACAGGCTCTGTACCTCTGACACATTTGCAGTTAAATAATGTTGTCTTTTCACTGTGTTATGCCTGAATTTGTTTTCTCAATGTAAATACAGTTTTCGAGATGTTTTTATGGATCTTGCCTTTCATTTATAATTTAGGCTATTGCATTACTATTGCCAAATAAGATCTTGGGCCCATAGCAAGTAAAATAATCATCACAGAATATCTGACTGTTTTACTCACCTCCTTAAACTCCTGAATCTGGGTTTGTTCAAACATGGAGAATACATTGGAGTTGGCCCCTTCAGCTCTCTTCTTTGCTTTCTTGGGAGACTTTAAAACAGTTAAGTGAAATTGTAAAAAAGAAATCAAGAAAAGGCATAGACATTTCTACACATCAACAGCTTTACATCTTATGACAATATACTTATATCTCAGTGGAATATGTATGCTAGAAGAAGACTGGGAGACAATTTTCTGTTGTTATTCACATACCACTTTTAAAACTGTTGCCAACTCTGAATACCACCTGTTACCCAAACACTGGTTGTAATTTAGAGCTCAGCCTTTAGTCTATTCATTCCAGCCATACTGTTCTCCTGTCCTCTGGGTCTTGATTGCAGATCCCTTTTAGGTTCATGCTCTTCTATAAATATTCGTCATATCGCTCTCCAGGAAACCTAGTATTCAGTCGTGGTACCACTCACACCAAAATGGCCTTCAAATTCCAGGCTCCAGATTTAACGTTAGTGTTGTATACTATACCTGCACAATGCATATTAACCAGAAGCTCTGTTCTGTACAATGTACGTCATTCAAAATGTTTCCATTGTGAGACAAATTAAAGCAAATCCGAGCTTAAAAAAACTTTTAAAATATGCAGCCCAACAAAAAAGACACCTTCACTGCAATACTTATTTTCAATCCAGCACTGTCCTCTGCAGGAGGTTCACTACTCCACCAGATGGTGCTCTTCTTCCAAGCTGAATGATAGGAAACCCATTTCCTTTGAGCCCAGGCTGTCACAAACAAACTTATCACCACGCCTGGGCTTTTTAGGATGGGCTCAAAGTGCTACTGCATTGAATGATGCTCACATGTTATTAAGTAAGTAAGGGCTGCCCTCTGTTGCAGACAGAGAAAAATAGAAAGGATCCATAAAGTGGATCACTCTTTATACAAACAAGCCTAGTAATTATTATAAAACACAGTTAGTCTGGTTGAAATAAGACACAAGTCCATCTGGTTCCACCAATAGAAGGAATATATATATATATATATATATATATAAAGAAAGCAAGAAAAAACCTCAAAAAAGCATCATCCAATTTGCTCCAGCAAGGGAAAAAAAATCCTTCCTGATCCCCCAAGAAGCAATGAGATATTGCCTGGATCAACTTTACCTATAAATATTAGTATCCAATTATATTATCTGTATCTAGGAAAGAACCAATATTGTGTAGGCTCCAGTTAAACAGTACTTGAACACAACAACCCCACAGCTCAGTGAGGTGGATATTCTAAAGGCAAATAGGCTGTTCACTTCGCAAAGGAAATTGCACCTTGCTAGTTTATTCTCTCCAGAGCTTGGTGAATGTAATTTTGCTTTGTAAAGAATACCCAATCACATGCAAGGAAACCTAAAAACAGCATTTTTGCTGCACGATTGGATGATGGCTGTTGGCAGAGCTTCACCTCATTCACTAAGCTCTGGGGAAAAATCTCTTGCAAAGTGTAATTTAACTTGCAAAGGAAACAGTCCATTTGCATTCGGTAAATCAACCCCAGGGTATCGGATGATGGAGCTGCGTATTTACAGTTTCAATTTCCTTGGTGGAGATTTGTGGTGCAGTATAAGCATTAAACATATACATTCACAACAGGAAGAAAACACAACAGGCTTAGATTAGAACAAGCTGATATTAAGCACAAAGCCAGCATTTATGTAGAAATTGACAAAATTATCTACAATGTTGTTTAAGCTGGAATGAACTGTCATAAATCACAGTACATTAAAAGGGTATTTAGGAATATGAGAGGAATATGAGAAAATCAGGGTGGTCCGATGCTGAGGAGTGTAGGGAACAATATATTTAGGAATAGTATAAAAAAAGTTTTTAGCACTGACTCCCTGTGTCCCTACACCTTTAGTTATAGGGTACAGGTAAATGTACACGATACAAAATTACATGTTCTAAAGAACTAAAATTCCCAGCGTGCCTTGGTAACAGTTAGCTCCAAACTGTCCCTCATTTGGAGGGACTGTCCCTCTTTTGAGACCAAATCCCTATGTACCTCAATTGTCCCTCTTTTTGGTCTGCTGTGTACATCTCTATGCAATGGGGTTGATTTACTAAAGGCAAATAGACTGTTCACTTTGCAAAGTGCAGTTGCACTATACAAGAGCAGTTGCTCCAGAGCTTAGTAAATAAGGTAAATCTTGCTGACTTTCCTCATCCAATCATGTGCTAGAAAAAAATGCTGTTTTTTAAATGTATCCTCCTTGCACATGATTGGGTATTCTTTGCAAAGTAAAACTTTACCTCACTAAGCTCTGGAGCAACTGCACTTGCAGAGGGCAATTGCACATTCTATTTGCCTTTAGTAAATCAACCCCAACAAGAGTGTTTTGCGGCACAAAACCCTTTATCCAGCCTCTATATTATAGCATTTGTTATTTTGAAAAGCCAATATAAAGAAAAAATGGAGGTCAAAAAAGCATTTATATTGTTTATTCAATCATTCCCTTCATATTAAATCCTTGTGGTCTGTGTAACCAGGGCCATGACAGGGACATATCCCTCTGTATCATTTCCGAAAAAATGATAGGTATGCTATAGCATACAGAATTAACCACTTGCTGTCAAATCACGTACCTGGTAAGTCATTTGACTTCAAGTGGTTGTACTGGAGTGATGCCTGGTACCATTTATTTGAGCTGATGGCGGCTCCCTTGTAATAGCAATGGGAGTGGCGAACTAGCTTTTGCGGCTCTCTCAGGTTCTCCCATCCCACCGGGAGACCTGGGCTACCAGCCAGCACGTCTGCCAGCTGGCCGGAGACCCATACAAAGCTGGAAACGGATTAGATTGGGTCTCCGCTATGGTAACCCAGAAACGATGGCATGACATCAATTACAGTTTACCAGGCTGTCATCAGTGGCATTTTTTGAAAATCGAAAGTTTTCAAAAATGCCTATCTTGGTGATTTGAATGCTTTCAAGTGCAAAGGAGGGATTTGGGGTCTTATTGACCACAGATCCCTGCATAAAGAATACCTGTCATGTCCCTATTGCTGTCACAAGGATGTTTACATTCCTTGTAACAGCAATAAAAGTGATACAAAAAAATTTAATTTAAAGCAACAATGTAAACATTAAA
>BLSH010230219.1:1407302-1417610 GCA_018402905.1 Glandirana rugosa
TAACGGAAAATAAACTAAACATCTTGTCTTTGTGGAGGTTAAGTGGACAGAGGGTAAACCCAATAGTTGCAGGGGTGCCCACAAAAATTTCCAGGAGGACCGGCACCACCGGGACTAGTCCTGTTTTCCTCATTCCAACGTATCAACGGAGCTGCTGGATGAGTAAGACCGTGTCCTGTTCTCAGTCGACTACAGGGTGTCCAGGGTCCATTAGTGGTACAACGTCTTTAAACCGACCAATGACTTGGATCTCTTTTCGGTGAATCTCGGTTGAGTCTATGATCACATGGACCCGCGTGTCAATCTGATGACGACAGGGCTGGTAGCAACCGGTCCCGGATTACCGCAATTTTTTCCACAGACAAACAGATCGTGTTTTTGGCCGTATCGAACTGTGCGCCCAGGTACACTAGTATCTGAGTTGGCTCTAAGTGGCTTTTCTCTAGGTTCAGTAACCAGCCAAATTTCTGCAACATGGTGATTACCTGGGACCTGTGGGACATCAGCTGACTCTTGTCCTGTGCCAGAATGAGTAGGTCGTCGAGGCAACTATGCAACCTTACTCCTTTTGTCCTGATCAGGGCCACCACGGCCAGGAGGACCTTTAAAAACACCCGTGGGGACGTTGATAACCCAAATGGGAGACAGGTGAATTGGAGGTGTTTCTGTTCTACAAATCAAATAAAAGGCAATCCACAAGAAGATGGTCATGTGGGTGACGCCCGGCGTGTTCCTCCCTTGGGAACGCGTTATGTCCTATCGGACTTCTTCAGCTCGAGTGGATTGTCTTTTATTTGATGCCTGCATACTAACACCAGTGGAGGTGTTTTTTAATGTGAGTACTTCATTTTATGTCTAATAAATGGTGGATTTTAGACAGAGAGCACTAGAGAGTGTCTACTTTTATTTCATGTACCGGGAGAGTTTATGTGGAAGCCCAGATGAAATAACCAGGTTTGAAGACCAGGACCCTAGTCATCTAGTGATCGATGCCTGATGGTCCTAGTGGCCGAAGGAGGGAGGTGAGAGGCTGCTAGTGGTGGTGGTGTAGGACCCACGTCTTCTTCACCTGCATGATTTTGATGTGATAACAACACAGATGACACCTGGGGACTCTCTCAATAGATCTCCTTTATCTGTTTTGATTAGGACTGAAGTTTTTTGCGCTGCAGTGCTTCCTGATTTACTTCTTATGAAAGGATTGTTGAATTGCCTTTAAGTGTCCAGCTTGCAAATCTTCTTTATGTCCATTTTCTTGTCTGCGCTGAATATACCTTCCTCGTATTTATTAGTGTAGGAATGACTTTGAGCACCGGAGGCTTCACGAAAGACCAGGAGTGCCCGGCGAAAACTGTTCTGATGACCCAGGCATCCAAGATCGAGGCTGCCCAAACATGTCGGAAGGGAAGCAAACGCGTTCCCACCCGACCTGTTTGGGCGGGACCAATCTCAAAAAGCCTTAGCAGACTCACGCCCTGTGGGCGCCGAGTTCTTAGGTGCCTGTTGGGTGGAGGGTTGACCTCTCCTCCAATTACGCCTGAAGTCTTGCCCAGGTCTGTAGCTACGGGCCTCTAGTTCACTCCAAGCCTTATCTTCTTGACTAAGGCTTCTTCTGCCCAAACAGTCGCCTATCCAGTGGGAGGAACCCCGACATCCCCCCGATGGCCCTGGCAATGGCCTTGTCCAGCCTGTTACAGAACAGAGAGGACCCCTCAAAGAGGATCCTACACTAGGCCTGTTTAGAGGACGGGTCTGCGAGCCAGGGACGAAGCCACAGGTCCCGTTTAGCCATGACTGAGGACAACATTACCCGCACCAACAGACGAATAAGGTCCAGGTAGGCCTCATCCAGGAAGGCCGATGCCCACTTCATCTCATGTAGGGGTGAGCTTCTGGCTACTTCCCCCGAAACCCCACTTAGCACAGTGTCTATATCTTTGGTCCAGACTTCCATCGCTTTTGACATGGCTGCCAGGGCAAGAGCAGGTTTGCAGGCCATGCCCGCCGTCACAGATTCTTTTAAGGTCTAGGTCAATCTTTCTGTCAAGAGGGTCTGAACGATACGGCATCTTCCAGGGGAAGGGTAACATGTTTTTCCAGCCTCATTACTGCCGCGTCCACCAATGGAGCGTTCTCTAAGTTTCTGACTTCCTCTTCCTTGAAGGGATAGAGCCTGGCTGCTTTGTTGAACAGAGAAGTCTTTTTGTCCACTTTTTCACATTCTTCCTTTAGGATATCTTTTAGTTCCGGAAGTAGGGGGAAGTTGGGACGATCCTTACTCAAGTGCTTGAAGAATTTCCTTTGTTTTGACAGGGAAGAAACCGGCTCCTCCCATCTCAGGGCTTCCTTAATGGTCTTAATTAGTGGCGGGAACAAGGCTGTATCAAAGCTCACTGAGTCCTCCCCCTCCATCTCACTGTCCGAGGAGTCCAGAGGGGTAAAGCTTGATTGGGATGGGTCTGACTCCTCTTGGGCAACCCTTCCAGGGAGCCCACGTTGGAGGGCTGGCTCTGAGCACGAGATGGGCCAAATTCTTTCAGCGACTGCTGAACCACCCATCTCACTAACGCCTCCATACCAAGGCTAGGGCTAGCTTGCTGGTCGCCTGCCTCTCTTTCCTTCACCACCCGGGAATAACACGCGTCACATAGCGATTTTCCCTCAGGCACCTGGGCGCCGCAGCCCCAGCAGGACTTGCGCCTGGGGTAGCTGTCATGGCGGTGGGAGTGGTGTCTGACGGAAGAGTGGGAGCTCCTTCTGTGATGTCGACCCCTTGACTGGGACCTATGGTGTCTGGACTTTGATGAAGAGTGCCGTTGTTGTGGCCTGGCAGGGTCTCTGGCATCCCGTGAAGAGCCTTGATGATCCGACCTGGGAGGGCTAAAAGACACGACAAAGAGGAAGAGAAATACAGGGACAAATAAAAGCATCAGTCAGGGCGCAGAGTAAAACACCCCCCTTAGGTGCCCCCCCCTGCTCAGCCCTCCACCATACCTGCTAGGTAAGGGCTGGCCACTAGGAGGCGGTGAGTGATCCATGATCTGGAGCACAGATACGGTTGCCTGTAGAGAAGGAGAAAGCTGCTTCAGACAGTAATCCCTCCAACAAACTCCCCCCCGCGCCTCCTGTCCTCCGGGGCCAACGCAATAGCCCGCAGTCAAACCCACTATGGCTATGGCTGACAGCGATTTGAATCCCGCGTTGGCTGCGTCATCACTGCGCCACTGCGCATGCGCTGATCGGACCGCCAGGTCCATTGCGCTTGCGCTATCCAAGCCTCGGTTTCGCTCCGAGAGCCACGCCTGCACAGAGAGACTCGCGGCTGCCCTACTCCTGTACCAACAGCCGCCGATTGAACGCAGATGCATTCCAGCCGCCACCAAAGCTGGACCAAAAACTTTATTTTTAATTTTGGATAGAGTAAGGAAGAATTATAACCGTCAGGTTTTTTGGTCATCTGTCTCCAATTGCGGAGATTTTCCTCCACTTCCTGTCCCACAGCCAAACAGGAAGTGAGAGGAAATCCCTGCAAATTTAGGGAATTCCTTGGGGACCCCATTGGATGATTTTCCTCGGTTACTTTTCCCAGGACAACCCAAAATTAGTGATTTTCACTTTCAACAACAATGGTAAGCAGGACAAATAGAGAAGGGGATTTTCCCTAACAGGAGCACAGACAGCAATAAAAAAGGACAGGTGTTCTAATCCCTCTCCACTCCATCCAAAGCTAAAAAAAAGTTTTGCCTTTGGCTATACTTTAAGCTCAGTACAAGTACATGGGTCATAAAATACTCCAATATAATGCCTCACTAGAAATATAGATGGAAAAGCAACACAGCAAGTACAGTGCCTTGAAAAAGTATTCATACCCCTTGAAATTTTCCAAATTTTGTCATGTTACAACCAAAAACAAAATCACAATAAAATACATTTATATGTGATAGACCGACACAAAGTGATACATAATTGTGAAGTCGAAGGAAAATGATAAATGCTTTTCAAAATTTTTTACAAATAAATATCTTAAAAGTGTGGCATGCATTTGTATTCAGCCCCTTTGCTCTGATACCCCTAACTAAAATCTAGTGGAACCAATTGCCTTCAGAATTCACCTAATTAGTAAATAGAGTCTACCTGTGAGTAATTTAATCTCAGCATTAATACAACTGTTCCGTGAAGTCCTCCGAGGTTTGCTAGAGAACATTAGAGAACAAACAGCATCATGAAGGCCAAGGGACACACCAGACAGGTCAGGGATAAAGTTGTGGAGAACTTTAAAGCAGGGTTAGGTTATAAAAAAATATATCCCAAGCTTTGAACATCTCATGGAGCACTGTTCAATCCATCATCCGAAAATGGAAAGAGTATGGCACAACTGCAAACCTACCAAGACATGGCCGTCCACCTAAACTGACAGGCCGGGCAAGGAGAACAATAATCAGAGAAGCAGCCAAGAGGCCCACAGTAACTCTAGAGGAGCTGCAGAGATCCACAGCTCAGGTGGGAGAATCAGAGGTGTAACTAGAACCTTCCGGACCCCGGTGCAAAAAATTATGAAGTGCCCCCCTGACCCCTGGCCAGGGCCCTCTCTCTTCCAACTGATCCTGGGGCCCTTTACTCCCATCGTGGGTCTCTTTATTACGGTCCAGCAGCGGAACCCTTTCACAAGTTCTGCAGCGGGCCCCCTTTCTGCCATCTTCGGGCCTCCCCATGATGGTGAAATGCCAGGGCTCGGTCGTAATTGCAACATTTGCAATCCTGATAGTTCCCTCACATAGAGTCCTGTTGGGGGGCTTTGATGAGATATCAGGGGTCTAAACAAACCTCAGCCCTCAATCTCCATTTGTGTAGCCCCAGCTGAACAGAATGAATGGACAGGAATAGTTGTGTACCGAGCCTCCCATTCATTCAGAAATGGAAGTAACGAAACCATACCAGGCCACATGCTCTCAACATGGGGGGTGGGTGCTTTGGGGTGTGGGGGGGCTCTGCCCCCTCACCACAAGACACCTTGTCCCTGTGTTTATGGGGACAAGGGCCTCTTCCCCACAAACCTGGGCTGTGGTTGTGGGGGTCTGCGGGCAGGGGGCTTATTGGAATCTGGAAGCCCCCTTTAAGAAATGGGGCCCCCAGATCCTGCCCTCCCATGTGAAAGAGTATGGGGTACATAGTAATAGGATACCCATTCACCCAAAAAAATCCAGTGTAGTTTAAAAAAGCATGAGACAAGTCCTTTATTAAAATGACTCATGTCCCCCCCAGTAGCTCCAACATCAATCACTATGTCTTCTGCTACCACCACCGATTCGCTGAAAGCTTTGGAGCGTGACCATCTGGTGATGTCATCCAGAGACCACATCCCCTTGTAACATCACGGACCCATCATGCCCGAGGGTGGTGATGTCACGGGGGGGTGGGGTCTCTGGTTGTCATCACCTGATGGCCATGTCCCATAGTTATATAAGAACTGTCAGACACTGGAGCAGACAGAATGGCACTAGCCAGCATCGGAGGAGGAGCCCAGGGTTGTGGGGAAGAGGCCCTTGTACCCATCAACATGCCCCAAAGCCCCCCCCCACATGTTATGTTGAAGGCTTGCGGCATGGTATAGTTCAGGAGGGGGGACATTCGCTCATAAGTGTTGAATAGTATTTGGAAATAAGTTTAGTATGATTAGGGCATTGTAGTATTTTTTCCAAAGGAGTAATATGTAAAGGGTTTTTAAGGAGCCAAATTGTGCATGTATAACATGACATAATTGGTAATAGTAAAATTAATAATGAGGTGAATGAAATTCTTCTTTCAGCTGAAAAAAAAGGCTTAAAACCTTGTACATTATAAAAATGGCATAGATATTTAATTCCATTAGAGCACCCATCTTTTTGGATCTGGTATAGTGCTAAGTTCAGAGTGGGTGGTTAGGGGACCAAGACCACAGGTCTTTAGTGACATGAATTACAACAGTAGAAAACAGTGAGTAGTGCTTAGCATCATGGTTCCTGGGTGATTATGGACCTGTCTACCATGAATTAATATTATTATGTGTTTCCATGTGAGGTAAAAGCTGCTTCTGTAGCCGTGCAGGCATTCTCTGACCTAGGGTGGAGCCAGTCACGAACATACACCATTTGGGATGCCAGGTAATAGAAGTAAAATTTAGGGAAGGTTAAGCCTGCAAGTTGAGTTGACAGCCTCAACTGCCATTCTGGGAGGTTTATGATGTCACAGAAACGCTGTGCATATAGTATCAGTTTGGTGAAAAAATTGATTTGGACACACTACAAGGGGAGTTGGCTAAATATATATAATAAATAATTTTAAGAATATTAACTCTACCCATAAGATCTAATGGTAGATCCAGCTGTTGATGTCTATAGGGGTCTGCAATAGGGATGGGCGAATGGTCCGGCCCGAGCATAAGTTCAGGCCGAACTTTTGTTGTTTGTTCGTTCCGCGAACAGCCGAACAAACGGGTCGTTCGACCGTATGTTCGCCCCCCTGAACCGACCAAAATGCAATGCGGCACTGAACAGTGCATTGCAAGCCCTGATTGGCTGTAGCAGTAAAAGTCTCAGCCAATCAGGGCACAGAGCACTGTCAGAGTCATGATTGGACACTGTCATCATGACTTTATGCAATCATGGCTCATTCCCACCCCACAGTATAAAAGTATTCTTTCAATGGCAGCCATTTTCAGTGTGATTTCGGCTGGAGAGAGATAGAACAGGGCTCTGTTCAGTGCTATTATTTAGTTAGTGTGCTATACTGTGCTATTGTGCTTCAATTGTCAGTGTAGGATATTAGTTTAGTGTCAGTCTAGGGATAGTGTGAGTGTAGTGAGGAGGACCATCATTCAGCTTTGCATAGTGTGCAGCTGGAGTAGGGACAGCTCAGATAGTTGCAGTGTAGTGTAGTGAGACCGTGTCCTTAATCTTTACATTAGTGTATAGCTAGAGTAGGGACAGTTCGGGGCGTGTCCGGGATGTGAGAGGAGAAGGACGCATAGACACAGAGCTCCATTCATCCTCATGTTAATCCTTTGCCATCCTCTGCCATCCTTCTGATTTTGAGTCTCTGCAGGCTCGGCCACCGCTGCTCACGACCTACTGAACCAGTTATTTCGTGAATTGGGGCATATTTCCACATTCGGCCGGCCGGACCCACTAATTGAGGCCCCAGCTTTGCGGCCTAGTCCGCGGTTCCTCCAGCGATCGGGCCTTCCATGCTCCAGCGGCTCCCGGGGTACCCATCTGACGGCACAGCTACCTCCCCACCTGTCCAGGGATAACAACTTCAGAGGAGTCAGTGAGTGGGGGGACTGGGGGAGAGCCGCGGCCTACAACACGCGGCCGCCATCTTGGTACACCCTCCGGGCCTACTGCATCTTTTTTATCAAAGGGAGGGGCAGGACTGTCTCCTATTCTCCTATTTAACAAGTTGGACACTGCCCTTGTCCCCCCCCAGAGGTCCTGTTTGCAGAAAAGGGGTGCTGGGAGTGTTTGGTGCGGGGGTCCAATCACAGCCTGCCATAGATTGCAACCCTGTATCCTAATACTGGAGAGCCTCACCTACATTACCTTACAGATACCACTTCTCCTGGGTGAATAACCCCCCTGTACATCTGTGTCGTTCTCCTGTACATTTATCTAACTGGGGGTGGGAAACGTGTCCCCCTACAGTGGCGTAATGATGGTCAAATACGGCCCTCCAATACCTGCATCGGCAGCAGAGCAACTGGCCAAATTTAGAAGACAAGGAGATGCGGGAAATGTAGTGGAACCTGTGCATATGCCCCGGTCCCCGCCACAAACAGCTTCCTCCTCACCGTCACCCCAGGAAATGTGTGCATCTGGGCCGGACATATTTAAAACGCAGGGTGAACCCCACCGGATGCTGGACTCCCCCCACAGCTCTACTGACAGTATGGCTTCTGGGCCACCTACAGCGGAGCCTACACTGGCTGAGATCATGCTGGCGATTCAGGACTGCAAAACCTCCCTGTCATTACAAATTGAAACCATCCGCATTGACAACTCACTACTGAAGCAAGACGTACAAACCCTAAGGGAGAGAACTGGAGCTGCTGAAGAACGCATCAGTACTTTAGAAGATACGGTACAACCAGTGTCGGCTGCTGTTCAGGCAAACACTGCAGAACTGGCGGCCCTCCGTGCAAAAATCGACGACCTGGAGAACCACTCCAGGAGAAATAACCTCAGTTTTGTGGGGTTCCCGGAGAGATCTGAGGGCTCTCGTCCCGAGAGATTTTTGCACTCATGGCTGCGAGAGGTAATGGGGGTCGAAAGCTTGTCTCACGCTTTCCTCATTGAAAGAGCACACCGTACCCCGCCACGAGCGCCAAACCCAGGGGCCCCCCCACGTTCCTTGATTGCACGCATCCTTAACTTCCAAGACAAAGTGACCATTCTGCGTTTGGCCAGAGAAAAGGGCCCACTTAAATATAATGGCAATATCATTTCCAACTATCCTGACTTCTCAGCGGATGTGCAACGACAATGTGTCTCCTTCTCTGCAGTAAAGAACCGTCTCCGACAGGAGGGCCTACAGTATGCTATGCTCTTCCCTGCCAAATTGAGAGTCATCTGGGAAGGCAAGGCCCACTTTTACAACTCACCTAAAGAAGCCATGGCTTGGCTCGACGATCACGTTGGTCCACAGCATTGAAGGGGACGTACGGGTCAATAAAAAAAATGACCAATCTGATGACCTTTTGAGACGTGTTACAATCCTGCTGGAAACCTGACTGCACATGTTACCGCATATATACAGGACTTGTACCTTAATAGATGGCCCAGGTGGGAGACCTTGGACAGACATTGATCTCATACCTGGGACTGTAAACTGTGGGCAGGATAAATTGGCACTTATACGGCTCCTGTCTCTGCCTGCCCACATTATAGCAGACAAAATACCGCCTAGGGTCACCTGTACTGTCTTGGACCTCCTCCCAGCCAGTACTCCTGATGCGGACAACTACACAGGTGGTCACCTGGCCGATCCACTGCATTACTTTTATCCTTCAGAAACTTTGGTTATATTTCAATGGAGCTAAAAATATACACCTTACCGACCCCATTCCACTGCATGGCGAAGCCATGGGAAGTGCCTTCTAATTGTTTTTTTCTTCTTTTTTTTGGACTTTTTGTTGAACTTTCGGTCAGTTCGGGATCCAAGCTCGCTAGGTTGGGGATGGTTGAGCAGGGTGGGATGGGAGGGGGAGGGGGGGATTCAATAGGCTTATTATGGTCGGGTAAGTTTGTGATAGCTGAAGCACTATCTTTTTTCCACTGCTTTATAATGGCGAGACTTTTGACTTCCTTCTGTTGCATATGGGTATACCTAAACCATATAACCTGGATTGCTCTTTGTGATGTTGACTCATGTATTATCCTTCGTGGTATAGGAAATGTTTTACATGTTATAGATGGCTAATCCACTAAAAATTATCTCTTGGAATGTAAGGGGGGCGAACTCTCCTCACAAGCGCTCCCTAATTTTCTCATTCCTCAAGCGTCACAGACCACACATTATCTGTCTCCAGGAGACGCACCTAGTCAAAGAGCGGACGCGCTCACTAAAGAAAGCATGGATGGCTTCTTCATATCATGCCACCCACACTACATACTCTAGGGGTGTCTCCATTCTGCTGGCAAAGTCCCTATCAGCTGAAATTGTATCCGTGACGACGGACCTTGACGGTCGATTCATTATACTCACTATACAAATTGCTAGAAAGACCTTTACTCTGGTCAATGTCTATATACCTCCCCCATTTACCCCAGATCTTCTCTCCAGATTATCTCTCCTCCTTGCTGCCAGATCCCCCGGACAGATACTATACATAGGAGACTTTAATGCTGTTCTTGACCCTTTAATGGACCGCTTGGGGGGAGGAGGCAGGCCTTGCCCCTCTTTTGTGGAGTGGGCTGAAGTTTACAGCCTCACTGAGATCTGGCGGTGGAAACACCCCACCGACTATCAGTATTCATGCCATTCTGATTCCTTTCATACGATGTCACGTATTGACCTGGCATTTGGTACTCCTGATGCTCTCCCGTTGGTTTCGTCTGTGTCTTATTTACCCAGGGGGGTGTCTGACCACGCACCCCTGATGGTGGATCTCCTCCTCCTGCCTACACAAGGACCCATCCTATGGCGCATGGGATCGCAATGGCTGGAGGACGAGGTCGTACAGAGATCATGCGGGAGAGACATTGTGGACTATTGGAAGGTCAACAGGGGCTCCACGGACCTCTCCACTGTGTGGGAGGCCTCCAAGGCTGTACT
>BLSH010230219.1:1449037-1463447 GCA_018402905.1 Glandirana rugosa
AGGTCATGTTGAGTTCCTTGTGTCCTTTTAATAAAACTGTTGAGACTACCTCAAGCCGATCAATTATTGGGTCCTCTTCTCAGAGAACTGAGGTTGAGTCTTCTACCAGATAGATCCTCGTAACAAGTTGTGATGGCTTCCTCGTCATAGAGAGGGAGGAGTCTTTTACTGTAGATAGTAGGTATTTTACTATGTCTAAGTCAGTGCGTGGGTAGAAGGCCGGAGTCTAACAGACTATACTAGATATAACCGAACGTAGGGTTACCATGGTACCCAGGTAACCGTGGAGTCTATAAAGGTTACCCCTAAGGACAGTGTTACCTTCTTGGTCAGGGGCTGGGTCGTCTAAGCAGACTGCTTAGGGTACCCGGTTCTTCCATTGTGACAGGAATCCCCATTGGAAATATCTGAGGTGCCAATGGACCCATGGTACCATTGGGATGCAAGCCAATATAGATCATATCAGACAATCTGAGGCCGGAAGATGGGTGCGTGACTGAATCTGTATCATTTTATGGATGATAGATGTCATTTTCTGAGGAGGGAGAGATACTGCTCCTTCGGTAGTGTTGAACAATGCTCCTAGATAGACCATCTTCTGAGTTGGAGTCAAGAGACTCTTCTCCTGGGTTATTAACTAGCCGAACTCCATCAGAGTTGTCAAAATAATTTTCCTGTGTTCCTTGAGTTGTACTGGATTGGAGGCTAGAAGCAGAAGGATGTCTAGGTAATGAAAGACCCTTAGCCCTTTTTCTCTTAGGGGGGCTAGGACTGCTACACTCTTGGAGCGGTGCTTTGGAATCGAAGATGCGTTTCAATGATTGCCCTTCTGAGATATTTCTGGAAGAGGGGCAGTATGGGTTCATGCAAAATATGCATCTCAAAGGTCTACAGATATCATCCAGTCTGTTGGCTGTACAATCTGGATTATCGTCTGCAAAGACTCTATTTTGAAGCTCTCCAATTGAATGAAGCAGTTCAATCTCTTTGGGTCTACCAGGGGCCTCCACTCGCCATTTTATTTATTTTGGAACCATACATAGGGTTGAGTAGAACCATGTAAACCTCTCAGAAGGGGGGAACCTGATGACCACTTGCTGAACTTGAAGGGAGAGTAGGAACTGCTGTAAGATTTCCACTTTCTGAGGAGAAGTTGGGATTTTTGTCAGGGTGAATGAAGCCTGAGGAGGGAGATTTGAAAAGGTCCAAAAATGTCCGAAACGTATTGTGAAGATTACCCAAGGATCCCTGCATCGGAGAGACCAAGTTTCCCAGAAGTATTTTAGCTTGGCTCTGACCGTAAGGCCTCACGTCTGCCTCACGTCAAAAGGACTTTGCAGTTTCTTGAGGGATGGAAAGACTCTTCTGTTTATGAGTTTTGAGGAAGGTTGTCTGGGTGCTTCTCCAGTTCTTTCTTGTGTTGCGATTTTGGTGACACTGCCTAAAGTCCCTTCCTCTTGCTGGATGCAATTTGGATGAGAACACTCTAGCCCATCTTAACCTTCTGTCCTGGGGCAATAATCCCGAATTGACCCCTGTTACGCAGGAAATGGCTTTGTCGAGTTTGTCCCCGAAGAGTGCCTTCACATCAAAGGGGATCCTGCACCATGTTTGTTTGGATACTGCGTATGCAGCCCATTGCTTTAGCCATAGAGCTCACTTGGCCATCACGGTATAAAAGCATTCATCTGGTTGAGTATCTTATAGTATCAATGGTCGCCTCCCCAATAAAATCTGCTCACAGTTTTAGCTCTTCTAGCGCTTTTATTATATCCTCTTTTGGGACTTCTTGCAGGATGGCTGTTTCAATATTGTCTGTCCATATTCTGACAGCGTTTGACACAGATGTTAGAGGGATTGCCGGTCTGCATGCCGCTCTGGCTGTCTGATAGGCTTTGTTGGAATCAATGCGTCTGTCAAACGGGTCCTTAAAGGATGTGGAGTCATCCATAGGTAAGGTCATATTTTTAGCCAAGCGGGCCACCACTGCATCCGCTACAGGAGGATTATCTAGTGTTGCTTCAACTCCCTCTGCCAATGGGTATAACTTATTTAGACGATTAGGTGAACATCTTTTTTCTGTCTTCCTCCATTCGTCCTGTATGAGACCTTTAACCTCTTCCATAAGTGGGAAGTAGGAAAGACGGTTTCTTAAAAAGGGGAAATAACTTCACCTTTTTAGGGGGCTCCTCCGCTTCCTCCCAGCCTATGGCTTGTTTGACTGCCAGGACATATGGTTGGACTAAGGGGAAGCTGAATCCTGATGGCTCTGCCTCGTCCAAGGATTCTTCAGATACATCCTTGTCAGCCGCACTTACAGCTGGAAGAACAGCCACTGGTGTAGCAGGGCCGGCTGTAGAAGGCCCCAGGAGGGCCGCATCTTTCACTTCCATCTGCATATGTGACGTTGACTGCTGTGAATTAATAATTCAGAAATTGAGTCTTTGACAGCCTTTTTAATTAAGTCCGCTACTTGCTGAGTCTCTGTTTCCCTTTCAGCAGCATAATCTCGGAAGCAGTTTTTGCAGACCAATTTGTCTGCTAGAGGAGTAGCTCCACAAGCCCAACACTTTCTGGGGGCCTCCCGTCTAGGGGGGGGGGGACTGTGATCGATACTTTCTGCTTCCACTTAATCTATGCCTGGATCTAGATGAATGACTGTGGTGACTTGCTCTCAAAGTTTTTTTCATGATGCCTGGAGGTCCCCTTGGAGCTCTTCTGGCGCACAGGGCTGGGAACAGAAATGTACCAGTGTGATGCACTTTTAAAAAAAAAAGAATAAAAAGTTTTTTATTTTTTAAGACACCAGTCCTTACTTTTGAAGAAGGCGAGGGTCTAGACCTGACAGTGATCAACTCACAATCCGTCGGCAGAAAGAGCAGATGGAAAGTTAGAGTGCAGAAAGGGGTTTAAACTTGTTTCAGGGAAGAGAAAGAGAATAAGGATTTTCTCTCTTTTTTTTTTTTAACTATACCTTTAATGGTTTTCGCTCACCACAATGGAAAAAAAAGAATGTGGCTTCCAGGAGCTCTCTGTGCAGACAACCTAATTCCAACAGGCAGTTCACATACTGGAGCTCCCGGGCTTATAAGGAGGGGAAAAGGAGGCTTTCCCTTTAATTGGGAACAGCTAAATGAACCGAAAAAAAAAAAGAAAAGCGGGGGCGTGACCAGATGCCTGAGTGAGCAGACGTGTGTAGGCTGGCTCCTGGCTCCAAGCTCCAAGGTACCCTGTGAACAGCGCTGTTCCCACGCTGTACCTGGAAGGAGGAGTAAGCAGTAGCTACCAGGTGTGTGAGTTCCTGGCCTGGTGCTCGTAGCTCGGCAGCTGCCGTACGCCACCTGGGCTACCAACTAACCAGAAACAGCTCAGCAGGGGAACAGCGGAGGAGCGAACCGCTGTGTTTGCCTGTGTGTGTGTGCCTTGTGGCGGCCTCTAAGAACTTTGAGAGCGTCGCTGACCACATATTGCAGCTGTAAGGTGGAGTGTGCAGCAACTATTGGGTGTGTGAGATTCCAGCTTTGCACCTGTAGACCCGGCAGTCGCAAAACGGAGTGGAGAGCAGCAGGGATCGCTGTGACATTACGCCACATGATTTTGGGATCTGATGAGCACTGACCTGTCACTTGCTAGCTCTCCCAGTGTGAGAGCAGTGGAGGAGCGGACCGCTGTGTGTTGATGTGGGACCCAGAGAGGGGAGTGCAAGCTGGCTCAGTCCCAAGCAGGCAGTTCAGTATTTTCAAAAAAGAAAGGAGAGGACCCAGGAGAACACTATTACTCAAAAATATGCTCACGCCCCTGCGCAGACCCCTACAAAGGGGGTGGGACAACAGCCACAAGTCAAAAGTACAACAGGGAAGTAATCCTGGAAGGAAAAGCCAAGGCCAAACAGTAGTGGAGCCGGGGGTGGATCCCTCCGGAGCTAGTACTGCTGAAGGGGGAACCCTGGAACCTGTATCCTTACTGTCTCCAGAGATTGGTCTATCATCAGAAGCAGAGCCTTCGTTGAAAGAAGTCTTGCAAGCAGTTAAACACCTGTAAGTCAACTCTATGTGATTTGATCAAATGGAGGGAATTAGAGAAGAGGATTCCCTTGCGTGATATGACCTGCAAAAAATACAGGAAAGGGTAACCATTGTGGAGGAGAGGCTTAGTACAATGGAGGATAAATTAAATTCACTAAAACATGAACTGAGAGCGTTGAGAGAGAAAATGGACACATATGTTTTAAAAATGCATGATATGGAGAATAGGCTTTGGAGGGAGAATGTGAGGGTGGTGGGCCTGCCGGAGCGGAGTGAGTCCTAACCCCGCAGTATTTTTGGAAAAATGGTTCAGAGACACTTTTGGAAAGCACACTTTTACACCCTTTTTCTTTATAAAAAGGGCCCATAGGCTCCCTTTTAAACCACCTCCACCAGGGGGCTATCCCAGGTCACTCCTAGTCAAACTCTCCAATTATAGGGACAAAGCTATGATACTTCAAAAGGCCAGGGAAATGGGGAATATCCTTTTCAATGGAGTAAGGATCTCCATATACCCAGACTTTTCTCCAGATCTGTAAAAACAAAGAGCTAGGTTTTCAGAAGTTAAGCACAGACTGCAGTAGCTAAAAATTAACTGTAAATGTCTTACTGTACCCAGCACGTTTAAGGGTTACAGCCCTGGTTGGAACTCAATATTTTGATACTCCGGCTGGGGCAGTGAAATGGTTGGAAGATAACAAGAGGAGACTGCAAATGGACAACAAATCAAAATGGGGGTGGTAAAGGATTCCGAGACTATAATTAAAATCTAGTTTTAAGTATAACATATTGAAGGGAGCGGGGACAGGAAGCTACACAAAGGATGAAGGGGTAGAATAGTGATTGGGGATGGCATTTAGATAAAGGCTGGTGTGTGAATGTTTTATCGTTAATTTTGGTATGGGATTTGGGATTTGGGATGGAGGCAGGGTGGAATGGGTGGATTGACACATCTTTAGAAAAATATGTTTCACCTGGGAGTGTAGAAACGGTCACACTAAATGCCCCCAGGGTAAGCCTGGAAAGGTATGCGGGGAAGGGAGGAAAGAGATGGAAGGTTGTGCTGTGCTTTGTTGAGATGTGCGTTTGGGAATGCATTAAGGGTACAGATGGTTGGGTCACAAAAGAGAATCACATATAACTGTATTAAGAGGTGGTATGGAAGGAACACAGAAAATTGCGAGTTCGGCCAATAAGGTATACACACATAGATGGGTCACATCTAATAGGCACAAGGTAATTGAACACAAGGAAATAAGGGGTGTGAGAAGGAGAGAGGGAGGGATGACTATGACATGTGGGAATTCCTTTTTTTATATGCCCTTGGGCTGGTTTAGCAACAAATAATATGGAATAGATGGTTTATTAATTTTACTTTTTCTAATGCAGTCTAAGATGCTTAAAATTGGATCCTGGAATGTCAGAGGAACGGGGAACCCAGTAAAAAGATCCACAGTATTCTCAAATATGGATATGCATAAGGTGGAAATAATCTGCCTGCAGGAGATGCACTTCACCAAGGAGGCCATCTCCCAATTGGGGGATAGGAGATTTCAAAAAACAATATCCTTAAGTTCACATCTCTTATTCAAGGGGTGTGAGTATCTTTGTTAGAGGTGGGGTATTTTTCTCCTGCAGGCAGATTAATATAGATGAGTTTGGTCAATATATTTTCCTGTACTGCTTAGTAGAGAATAGGGTACTTGTTTTAGCAAATATATATATTCCTCCACCATTTAACACCGAGATCCTATATAGATTAATGGAGTTCATGATGGATAACCCCAATATACCAGTTATAATGGTGGGGACTTGAATATAGTACTTTACGGGTGTTATGATAGATTCCCTCCAGGGAAAAAGAAAGATGGTTTATCAGGGGATCGGTTCACCCAACTCTTAAAAGAGGCAGGGCTCCTGGATATATGGAGGGTGCGGGATCCCCCCAATATTCCTGTCTCTCTGGATCCCATGCCACACTCTCCAGGATTGATCTAGCAATAGGGAATGAGGAGGCCCTGCATTTAGTTAAAAATGTTGTTTACCTACCTAGGAGGTTTGTCGGACCACTCTCCTCTATTGCTGTCAGTTGACATGGAAGGGACTCATGCCATGGGTAGCTGGATAATAAGTCCACTTTGGATGGAGTTAGTAGGTAAGCTGGATGAGCTACTGACAGCTTTGGAGGAGCTTGTAAAGACAAATGCAGAACAGAAATGGTTAGGGTGATTTGGGATACCCTAAAAGCATTCGTTCGAGGTATATTAATACAGCAGGTTACAAAAATTAAAAGGAAATCTAAGAAGTGGGAGGAGTCCATTAGGAAAGAGGTGGAGGGTGCAGAAAGACAGTATATTGAGAACCCCACACCGGCTAAGTACAGGATCTTGGTGGATAGGCAACAGGCTTATAGAGCTGTGGTGATAAAAAGAGAGAAGGAGAATAGGCGGCTTTTCCAAAGGCAGGGTTATTTTGTAGAGGGGGGAAAGTGTGGGTCGTGCTCTGGCCTTCTTGATTAAGGCCAACTCATCCTCCAATACTATACCAGTAATAAAAACAGCAGGGGGCAAGACCACCTCGCATATGTCAGAGATCATGATTGTATTTAGGGAGTATTATGAAAAGCTCTATAGGTCACAAGGGGGAGGGGCAGAAGACATAATGGAAAATTTATTCAGGGACCTGGAAATACCGGCTCTCTCAGATGGGGATAGAGAAAAATTAGAGGCACTCATAACACTAGAGGAATTACAACAAGCTGTAGGGACAATGGCAAATCAAAATCCCCTGGTCCAGATAAACTCCCAGCCGAAGTGTATAAATACTATGGGAAAGTGCTACTCCCGGAACTACTTAAAGTGGCCAAATGGACGGCAGAGAGAGGGGAGTTGCCACCCTCAATGAGGGAAGCTACAACAATAGTACTACATAAGGAGGAGAAGGACCCACTGGAGACATCCTCATATAGGCTGATATCAGTACTCTTCTCAGATGTTAAGATCCTAGCTAGATTGAATAAGGTTATACAGAGGCTTATACACCTGGACAAGTCCGGGTATATCCATAACAAGTCTACTAGTGTAAATATTAGGAGGGTGTACTTAAACCTACAGACTCAGGTGGAGAACGAGGGCTCAAGGGCTGTCCTGTCTTTAGATGCCGCCAAGGCACTTGATAGCATGGAGTGGCGTTACTTTTGGCGTGTCCTGGAGGAATTTCGGTTTGGCCCCTCCATTAACTGAGTTAAAACACTATAGTGCTCCTAGTGCTAGGGTTAAAGACAACAGTGTATGCTCAGGGGCATTCCGTCTAGCGAGGGGGACAAGACAGGGGTGCCCATTGCTGCTCCTGCTCTTCACCCTTACAATGGAGCCCCTGGCAGTGGCAATTAGATCATCCGCAAGTCTACATGGAGGACTTTTGGTGAGGATAGAGTTGCCTTATACGTGAATGATGTGTTGCTGTTTTTGTGGGATAAGCAGGCATCCCTAGTGTCGGCAATGAACATCATTATTGGATTTGTGCGATTCTCAGGTCTGAATATTAACCGGGAGAAGTCAGCGATTCTACCAATAGATCCACTCAGTGCCCCTTTACCATATGAAGTTCCCCACCTGGAAGTAGTTGATAGAATGGAGTACTTAGGTATTACTCTTACGAAAGACCCTAAAAATTATGTAACTGACAACATAATTCCATTACTGAATACATTTAAATGCAAGGGCGAGATCTGGAGACGACTTCTATCAGTGGCAGGATGATGCAATCTGATCAAAATGGTATGGATGCCGCAATTATTATATATATTGCATAACTCGCCTGTCTGGATCCATAAGAAGTGGTTCAAGAAAATTGACACTTTTAGGGATCTAATTTGGAAGGGGGGTCCATCTAAAATCTAGGAGAGATGTGGTATTGTCCGACTCTCCCAGTCGTATACGGGTGGACTTATGAAAACATTTATAGATCTAAAAGATAAGTACGATATCCCCAAGGAATCTTTCTATAGATACTTACAGATCAGACATGCTCTAGTTGCACAGTTTAAAAAACAGACATTAGAGTGGGGAAAGATGCCCTTTCTCCAAAGGGTAATTAAACCAGGTTTATTAAAAGGAATAATCTCTTGTCTATCTATACGCCAATATATGTAAGGGAATAATGGAAGGCAGGGTAAAACTCCCCATTAGGAAAAAGTGGGAGGAAGACACTGCAGAACAATGGGGGAGAATCTTAGAATCGGGCCCACTGGTTTCAATGTCCCCGTCTCAGAAAATATTGCACCTATTTTTGTTGCATAGAGTCTATTATACTCCACAAAAACTATATAGGTTTGGGAAGAGACAAGATAACAAATGCCCCAGATGCCATGGAACAGGAGACCTCATACACATGGTGTGGAGGTGTCCGAAGTTGCACAGGTACTGGGACAAGGTCATGGGTACCATAAATACGGTCTTTAATACTTTGTTGGAAGTGGAAGCTTGATGATTGGACAAAGGCAATAAATGAAACCATATGGAGAGAAAAAGGGGTATATGTAAAAGAGGTAACCTTGGAAAATTTGAAAAGTAATGGGGTCCTGGTTGGCTAAAAAGGGGTATCCGCCCTAGAGTATAGGGCAAAAGTGTTCAATCAAGATACACTGTAGCGTTTGGCTGTTGAGGTGCAAGAGTACAAGAAGTGAGTGGCTCTGTAGGTCTGAGTATGTGTGGAGTGAAGTTATGAGGATGTGAGGTTGGTTGGAACATAGTGTTGGAGTATAGGAGCTGTGAATCACTGTGTAAAATGAATTTGGGGGGTGTAAGTGGAGAAGTTTTAAATTGTTTGTATGCATATGGTGGGAACATTTTCAATAATGATTATTTAAACAATAAAAGAAAAAAGTTTAAGGGCAAACCATAAAGGTTTTCCTTTATCCAAGATGGCCGCCTGCATGCACGCACCGCAACAGCACTCCCCGAGTGGCTTCTCCGCCTCTCTTCCTCGACGAGACTCCGATGAGACGCCGATGCCAGCGCCTATGCAGTGAGGAACACGAGGAAGCCCGGAGAAGATTTAAGGCCTGGAAGCGTGGGCTCGCTGCCTAATAGCAGCCGAGCAACAGAGGAGGGAGAAAGCACAGGATGGAAAGGGAGACGAGAAAAAAAAAAAGAGAAGATTTTGTGGAAAACTAGAGGGATAGAAATAAATGAGAGAGAGAGAGAGAAAGAGAGAGGGAGAAAATGAAAAAGAAAAGAAAAAAAAAAAATCAGGCTGTTCTGGCTGCCTAGGACCACGATCATCCTACCTTTCCGATGCTCCTGGTTTGGAGACAGATGCAGCCCCAAAAAACCCTCAGAAGGGGCTCCTCACCTTATCAGCACTTTTAGCAGCCCAAGAGTGAGGACTGTGCTTGGGAGAGGCTGAACCCAAAACAGAAAGAGGTAAGGACACCTGGTTCTAGATCACTATCCCTCAGGTATGAGGAAAAACAGGAGAATGTTGTGGGGGCCTTACCTTTTACTTTTATAATATTCACTGTCCCAAGGGAAGGAGTTAAGGGTGGAGCCTATCACAGGTATGCTGCCATGGAGGCACCAGGAAAAAGTTTTGCCAATCCGGTATAACCAATCCCACCCCCATCATGCCTCAGTTTTGGAGGATGGATGTCTTATCAGAGGAAAGTTTTCCTATTTTTACTAGACATTTCTTCACTCCCCGCTCTCACCTTTTGTTGTGGGGGAGTTTTCTGTCATTGCTCTAATTGCAAGGGTATTGAGTATTATCTCCATTTGTTCTTTCTGCTGCCTATAGTTACTGTGGCTATTTATACCCCTCCTGCTCTCAGCATGTGTTCTTTTCAGTACCCAAGGTGTATTCTTGATGTGTTTAGGTGCCTTATAGTGGGCAAAATGTTGCATCCATAACACAGAGAAAGCAGAGCTGATGGTCATTCCAGTTCAGGATCGACTGACTAACTAGATAGGCCTGTTGTGGTATTTGAGGTCTGCACTCAGCCCTTCCAGACCTGTGTGTACTGTGTCAGTTAACTGCAGAGCACTCTTTAGGGCAAAGCAGTGGTACAGCCTCTGGTGTGACCAAGTTTCTGGAGTCTATCAGGTTATGTAAGCCTGTACATGTGGCAGTAAATCCTGATATGTGTTGTAAAGCCATTTGAATACTTAAGAGTGGTATCACATTCTCTGTACTTTTGCATTGTGAGTGAACTTCTAAAAGCTATCATGAACCTAAATGTGGCCCTGGCCACTGAGCTCTATATGGTGACATTACTTCAAGGGCATGGTTCAGCCCTTGCTCTGTCCCAGTCTCGGTATGCTGTCTCCCTGTAAGTGAGTTTATTCGTTTTTTTATTTATTATAGGTACTTATGTAATAGGAGCCAACCTACTAGCATGTCTTTGGAGTGTGGGAGGAAACCGGAGTTCCGGGAGGAAACCCACACAGACACAAACTCCAGGCAGGTAGTGCCTGGATTTACTACAACTGGAGCACTCAGAATCTGGTGCAGATATGCATGGTAGCCAATCAGCTTCTAACTTCAGCTTATTCAATTAGGCTTTGACAATAAAACCTGGAAGCTGATTCGTTTCTCTGCAAAGCTACTCCAGATTTTGCACTTTCCAGTTTTAGTAAATAACCCCCCCCCCCCACCCCAGTGTTGCTAGGCGAAAGTGCAAACCACTTAGCTACTGTGCTGCCCATTAAAATATCATTATATGTAATGCTTCAACACTGGTTTCTGCTCTATATCACCTTTTAGTTGTTAGTCAAAACAGGGTCCGAGCTGCCCCCCCCCAAAAAAGACGAATTGTGGCATGTCGGGGGGGGTTCATCTCCCCTTAAAGTGGAAGTAAAAACACGGCGATCTGCAAACAGCTGGTAGGGGGCGCGCGCCCGTCGCACTCCTGAAGAGTGTGCCCGCGGCTCGGGCGGACCCGATGTCCGCTGGCGAGCCGCGATGAGCGGCTACAGGCAAAGAACGGGGAATCGCTGATGTAAACACGGTGGTTCCCCGCTCTATTAGTAGGGGCATGGGTGATCTACTGATCCCTGTCACTGGGATCAGTTAGATCTCTAATGCCCATGTTAGCCCAACCCCCCCACAGTAAGAACACACACAGGGAACACAGTTAACCCCTAGCTCTCCCCCTGCAGGTTAACCCCTTCACTGCCAATGACATTTATACAGTACTCAGTGGACATTTAAATTTCTGATCGCTGAATAAATGTCATTGGTCCCAAAAAAGTGTCAAAAATGTCCGACATGTACGCTGCAAAATCGTAGTACCGCTAAAAATCGCAGATCGCTGCCATTACTAGTAAAAAATAGAAAAAAATAAAAACCCCAGAAATGAATTCTCACCATCCGTAAACGCAGCCACTTTTGCGCAAACCAATCAATAAACGCCAATTGCGATTTTTTAAATCACAAATATGAGGAAGAATATAAATCGGCCAAAAACGGTGAAAAACATTTTTTTTTTATTTATTTTTTTTTTGGATTTGAATATTAGCAAAAAGTAAGAAATTTGTGTTTTTTTGCAAAATGGTCGCTCTTCTTTTGTTTATAGCGGGGATCAAAAATGACGCAGAGGCAATCAAATACCACCAAAATAAAGCTCTATTTATGGGAAAAAAAAGACGCAAATTTTGTTTGGGTACAACGTCGCACGACCGTGCAATTGTCAGTTAAAACGACGCAGCACCAAATCGCAAAAAGTGCTCTGGTCCTAAAGCTGGAAAACCTTCCGGTTGGTAAGTGGTTAATGAACTCCAAGAGATTTTCTTGTATAATTGTATATTTTTGAGACATATAGTTACCACTTACTATATGTATAGCTTAAATTTTGTAAACAGTCTATGAAATATGAGACCAATGCTTGTATGATTTGTTTAACAAACTAATTGGTATCCTTAAAAAATGCATTTCCAATATATTCATTCCTGAAAATGAAAGTTTGGGTGTCTACTTAAAAAGCGAATTCAGGACAGATATCCCCTCTGTTGTGAGTTTAAGAAGGTAAAATTTCACTCATACATAGAAATTGTGTAAAAGTAACATATAGGCATTTATTAAATGCTTGTTTTACTCACCTTAGTCCACTGTCCAGATCTTTTGCCAGCTCTGGGTGCTGGGGACCAGTAATCCGGTGCTGCAGAAATGCCCATACTGGCTGATTCCCAGCGGTTTCTTTGTGATGATGTTATCACCTGCAGACTTTCTTCTGGACCCTTAGAGGACCCAAGTGATCAACTCTTAATAGAAAGTAATTATAATACCTTATTATTATTATTGTTTATTATTTAATTTTATATGGATTTTAAAGTATAACTAGAGGCAATTTTCTTTTTTTTTTTTGTTTTGGATAGAGTGGAGCTGGAATAGAACCCTTATCAGTTTTTATTGCGGTCTGTGCCCCCATTAGGGAGATTCTCCTCTCTATTTGCCATGTTTACCATTATCATTGAAATTGAAAGTAAAAGAAAACCCCACATTTTGGGTTGCCCTCAGAAAAGTAATAGATGGGAAATCTTCCAATGGGGACACTAGTTCTGGTGATCTGGGTGTCCCCAAGAAATTCCTTTAATTTGAAGGGATTTCCTCTCACTTCCTGTTTTACTTTGGGACAGGAAGTGAAAGGAAATCTCTTCAATGGGACACAGATGGCTAAACGAAATCTGATGCTCTATCCAAAATGAAAAAACACGTTTTGCCCATAGTTCTACTTTAAATTATATATCACTGGTATATATTGCATAACTTTAAGATATATTTAAGGTTTTTGGTTGCGCTGCATTAGTTGTTAGCAATTCTTTGGATGTGGGAACACATGTCAGTGAAGAGTGGCAGCTGTACAGCCATGGCCAAAAGTTTTGAGAATGAAACACATATAAATTTTTCCAAAGTCTGCTGCTTCAGTGTTTTTAGATCTTTTTGTCAGATGTTACTATGGTATACTGAATTATAATTGCAAGCATTTCATAAGTGTAAAAGACTTTTATTGAAAATTACATTACGTTTATACAAAGAGTCAATATTTGTAGTGTTGTCCCTTCTTTTTCAAGACCTTTGCACTTCTCCCTGGCATGCTGTCAATCAACTTCTGGCCACATCCTGACTGATGGCAGCCCATTCTTGCATAATCAGTTCTTGGTGTTTGTAAGAATTTATGGGGTTTTTTTTTTTGTTCACCTGCCTCTTGAGGATTGACCACAAGTTCTCAATGGGATTAAGGTCTGGGGAGTTTCCTGGCCGTGGACCCAAAATTTTGAAGTTTTGTTGCCCAGGCCACTTAGTTATCACGTTTGCCTTATGGCAAGGGGCTCCATCATGCTGGAAAAGGCATTGTTCGACACCAAACTGTTCTTGGATATTTGGGAGAAGTTGCTCTTGGAGGCTGTTTTTGTACCATTCTTTATTCATGGCTGTGTTCTTAGGCAAAATTGTGAGTGAGCCCAATCCCTTGGCTGAGAAGCAACCCCACACATGAATGGTCTTAGCAGGGGCGTAACGATAGGGGTTGCAGGGGTTGCAATTGCAACCGGGCCCCATGGTCCAGGGGGCCCATGTGCCTCCCTTGTACACCTGAATAGGAGGGATGGCGGGGGGTGGCATTTAGAGGACCCAATCTCCTCCATTTTCCTCTATCCAGTTTACTTGTCTTCTGCTGTTCCCAGGGCCCCTGTGTGCTTCCCTGGTCCCCCTGGGGCAGAACTTGTGAAAGGGCCCCACTGCAGTACCGTAATAAAAGGGACCCACAATAGGAGTAAAGGGCCCCAGGATCAGTGGGAAGAGGGAAGGGCCCTGGCCAGGGGTCGGGGGGCCCTTCATAATTTCTTGCACCGGGGCCCTGAAGGTTCTAGTTACGCCTCTGGGTCTTAGGATGCTTTACTGTTGGCATGACACAGGACTGATGGTAGAACTCACCTTTTCTTTTCCAGACAAGGTTTTTTCCAGATGCCCCAAACAATCAGAAAGGAGATTCATCAGAGAAAATGACTTTACCCCAGTCCTCAGCAGTCCAATCCCTGTACCTCTTGCAGAATATCAGTCTGTCCCTGATGTTATTCCAGGAGAGAAGTGACTTCTTTGCTCCTCTTCTTGACACCAGACCATATTCCAAAAGTCTTCTCCTCACTGTGTGTGCAGATGCACTCATACCTGTCTGTTGTCAATCCTGAACAAGCTCTGCACTGGTGATGCCCTGATCCCGCAGCTGAATCAACTGTAGGAGATGCTCCTGGGGCTTGCTGGACTTTTGTGGGAGCCCTGAAGCCTTCTTCACAAATGCAGTGTAAATGTATTTTAGGGGATTAAGCTCGTTTTAATGGCAAAGAGGGAGTTTGCAGTTAATCGCAATTCATCTCAATTCATCACAAAAA
>BLSH010230219.1:1476179-1487627 GCA_018402905.1 Glandirana rugosa
AGTCGCCAACGTCCGATGGATGGTGGAAAGTTTGACCCATTTTGAAAAATCACAATCCCGTTATGATAGTGAAAGGATTCTCAGACCCATTGATGCATGCTTTAAGGCAGGTTGCTAAACCTGTGTTCCATGGGCCACATGTGGCCCTCAGAGCCCTCTGATGTGGCCCTCAACCTCAAACCAGGGAAGCTCATTTCTATTATATCCTGCGGCTTGCAGAAAGTGTCCCACACCTACAAGATATAATAGAAGTATATGGTAAAGAGCAGCTAACCCATGGGAAAGTGCGGGTAAACCTCAGTGCATCAATGTGAAAGCAGCCATCCTGTTTTACACTTGGACAGGAGGGGAGGCATATACAGAAACTGATCCCCTCCATTTTCCTCCTGCAACCGCTGAAAATCAGCTTATTCTCTTCTTCCTCTCGCCGGCATTCTGTGGCTGCAGGAGAAAAATGTTCATTATGCAATTCAAAATAAAAAAAATTAAATTCTAAACCATTTCACTTCAGTGTGACCATGACCGGTTACCAAATTACTTAAGTGGTCCTCGTTCTTCAAAGAGTTGAGCATCCCTGCTTTAAAGTATAGTAAGGCTTACTTAAATCACGTCAATAACAACTGATGGATTTTTTTGCTCCAAATAATTTTTTTTTTTTTTCTTATAGCTCCAACTCACGGATCAACAGAATTCTCTCAGATTTCACACAATGTTTACCCATGTAGCCCACTCTCAGTGAAAAAGAGGTCTCAATTCTAAAATATATCACATCCTGCTTACTAGTTTCCACTGTCACAAGTGAGTAAAAAAATGGGTTCAAGATGTAGGCCTATTCACAGACTAACAGTAGAAATTCCCCACTATGCCATAGATATACCTCGGGGGGAAGGGGATCTAATACATATATTCTGGAAATATCCAAAACTGTTTAGGTACCAGCATGAGGCGTTTGTAATCATTAATCTTGCACTTCAACTTAATTGTTCTCCTGAACCACAGACTGAACTTCTAGGAACCTAGATTCTCCCCTTCGATGACCCTTAGATATAGCAGTAACAAGAACTTTATACTTGGCCAGGAAAACTGTTGTACAAGATTAGCTATCTCCCCAACCCCCAACTACACACATTTAGATAGAAATAGTGAACCCTATTCTGCTCTTGGAAAAGGCTACCATATGGCAGTAGGGGTAGCTCTCCAAAATTGTAGAAAATTTGGCGCAGGTGGCTTAACAACACTATGCATGCACCTCCTATGAACAGACTGTTTGGGGATCCTTGTCAATAGGATAGATAGACAGGTATGTATAAATAATTTTTATTCTTTGCATACCTAACATACCCTTTTTCCTCTCCAATCTTTTCTTGGTGGACATTTTCACTAAGCCTTCTTAAATATGTGACAGTGCACAGGAGTTGAGGGGGAGGGCACTGGTCATGTAGTCTTCCTGGGATGCAGCTGTGAGATGAGGGTTACATCGCCAGTGCCTTACTCAACCAGGTAGTGGAAACATGAGAATTTTGACTTACCTGTAAAATCCTTATCTTGGAGTACACTACAGGACTCAAGATTTGTATTCATAGACCATAGGTTATATGCAGGCTACCTTCTTGTGATTGGACGCTGGCAAAGAACTTTGCTAGGCCATTCCTAGTGCAAGTTCATATAAACCCACCCACTCCAAAAGACTCCAGTTTTTTGGAAGCAATAAGGAATGTCCACAGGAAACATTAGTGAGGGTTCTGTGTCCTATACTGTACTCCAAGATAATAAATTTAAAGGTGTGGTGCCCTCTTGTGTACATAGTTGAGTAGTGTAGATAGAATCTTGTTAGAAGCCTGGGTGTGAGTCAGAGGGCTTACCTAGCCCCTGTCCTGGGATCAGGTACCATAACCAGATGGGCTGGTATTTTAAGGGACCAAGAGCTCCTACAAGTTGGTACTTTGCTGATAATCTACTCAGGGGACATCAAACTCCTAGGAGGGGATTACTTTGCTAAAGACTGTTACCGTTCCAGCTGGAATAAAGTCAAATACAAATATATGTCATTTTGCAGTGTGCTAGAGAAAGAACTGTCCTCATTTTGTTGTTCTTCAGTCATCTTGGGCATCCCGTAACCCCTTTACCCTATCCATGTTAAAATCCCTAATAAAACCTAAAAACCAAGCCCATGGACTGTTTCTTGTGTCTGGATGCAAGCTGGAACATGTGTTGCCTGGCTGTGCAGACTATAGGGGGACCCAAACCTTAGTGGCTCCTTGGGGGTACTCATACAATACAGGATTTGTATTCACAGACTATGGGATGTCTCCAAACAATAAACTTAAAAGTGGGCAACAGCATAGCAACCAGCCAATGGTAGCCAATAGGCAGACAAAACAAGGGTTAAGAAAAAAAGAAGAAAACACCCAGAAGACAACTTGAAGCACCTTGCTGAAGCTTGCATCAGCTGAGGCCTGGGCATCCAATTGTATAAAACCTAGAAAGCTTGAAGAAAAAGGTAAGGTAAGGTGTGATAAAATGTGTTAATCTTTCAGCAAATACATACAGTTTCAAATTTTGTTAAGTTTTTCAGCCTGGTATGCAAGCTGGCCATGAGCCTCTACATCATCTGGGAAAATTGAATTCCATCCCACCCACAATAGCTGTACAACATTACATAGATGTTTATATTCTTGTGTACAATTTTGAGTTGTTTTTTAAGGGTATGTGGAAATTGGCATTTGTGTTGCTGTTGTGCATTTCTTTTCAATAATTTTATTGAGTTTTCATAGAAAAAGAGCAGTACAAAAAGCAAATACAAAAGGAGGGCAATTTATCTTGCCTTTTACCCATACATCGAGATACTGGGTGCATATCTTTATGGTTTTACATAACTCAAATGAAATATAGTAGCTTAGCAGAAGAAAGCTGTTGTGCATTTGTGAAACATTTCTGAATCATATGGAATGGATTGCTTGAGCAGAATCGTCTAGAGCAATGTTAGCTTTATTTTATTATTAACCAGTTAATGACTGCCCTAAAGCAGATTTACTGCTATGGGGAGGCCATTCTGTGCATCACGTATATATACATGATTCTGCACGTCCTGGTAAGGGGTGCATGCAGGATCAGACTAGACAGGATCAGAGTAGACAAACATGAGGATATCTAGTTGTCACCTGTTAGAAATTGGCTTTAGGTGTGGTGGCATCTGACTTTCGTCAGATCCATTCAATGTACTAATGGATAGCTCCCAGTGAGTAACCAATGGGATTTCCAGACTGAACAAGTACAGACAGACAGAAGAAGTGTCAATGCACAGGAGCCAGAGAGGAACAGACAGAAACTTAACAAGGGCCACGGCCAAAAGAACAGTACATGCAATGTAAGGTAATAAAGGACAGAGGGGCCTAGTTCAAACACAGGAACAAATAGAGGTTAAAGTGGAAAGTCACAAACAGATGCACCACCACTTGCTGGAAATAGCCACAAGCTTAGAGCAGATGAGACAAGTAAAAGAGGACAGGAACAAAACTAACAGGACAACCTTGAAAGGGGAAAACGAGTCAAACTTGTGACAGCTGTCTGGCACTGGTACCTGCATCATAAGAAGTAAAAGCAGGCACCAAAATTGTCATTCATCTTTTTGGACAATCTAAGAGTCCTTGAAGAACTCACACATTATAAGCAATGACCTGGCCCTTCTCTGACACTGGATTGCAGGTACCCACTCTACCACATCACTCATTGCAATAAATAAATAGAAAAGTTTAAAACTGGGGGTTAGTATTCCTTTTAGGAAAACCCTCTCCACTGGATGGATATGGTGGGTGGAACGAACTTTGTTGGAGGACCAACCTATGGAAGCCTATAAAGAGGACATTGGAAGGGTTGCTTGGCATTCCTATGTGAAGGTTGAACTTGAACTGTGCAGAGTTACTGATGTCGGGCCTAAAGAGGCGGAGGTGAAGGGTATTTTGATCAACAACTGTACATTATGCTTCTGCTACAGTAAAAACATTTAAAAGGCTAAACTTGTGGACATTCCTTATTTCTGGAGGTAGGCGTTGAACTGGGAGAATGTAAGTGACCAAAGATGGCAGAGTTCCCCCACATTACAGGTGTGTGTACCATATCTTTCTCCTGTGCAAATGGACAACGGAAAGGGCCATTGGCCAACATGGTCATTGCTGGAGGCGAATCAGGGCCCTGCTAACAAGCTTGCATTATGGGAAGTGCCAGAGCTCTAACTTTACAGTTTAAACTTGAAAACTGGACCAAAGCCCATGTTCTGGGTATCTCGCGTTACTCTAGAACAGGGGTCTTTAGTGGGGCCAGACTGTGGCCATTGGGAGTAGAAAAGTTCCAGACTTCAGTGGGAAAAGACAATGCCCCATCTTTGGTGTCAGTGGGAGGAACTGTGCCCCATCATTGGTGTCATTGGGAGGAATTGTGCCCCTTCATTGATGTCAGTGGGGGGAATTATGCCTCATTGTTGGTAGCAGTGGATGAAATAGTGCCCCAAGGGCTGAATAAAAGCAAGCAAAGGGCCGCATTTGGCCCCCAGTTTGGAAACCACTGCTCTAAAAGGATTGAGCCCTTTTTCACATTGCAGCCGGCAATGGCACCATCCTAATTGGTGTGATGCCGCACTTGTGGCGCCGCACCAATTTCAAAAAGTACTCCTTGTTTGCGATTTCCATAGGCATCTGTGCAGAAACCAGCACAGATGCCTGTGAAATCGCCACTGAAATCGGGACTGACATGCAGGAATGAAATGGTGCGAGTTCAGCTGAACTCGCACCATTTCATTCCCGCACTTAGTGTGAACCAGGGCTTAAGGACACATATTGATGCCTACTTTTATTTTCTAAACTTAGGTCTTACAGGTTAGTTTAAAATACTTTCAGATCTTGCAGAGACATGAGTTGTGAAACCAGTCACTAGAACCACAGTATTTGGCCACTGGTAAAAACTGAGAATTCAGCATCTGCCTGATTCCCAGATATCCCCACAAAACAATCAATAGACAATAAACCCCCTGCAGCCTAAAAGCTAAGGTGATAAAAAATATTTTTGTAATTCTTACCTATCAACTACTGCAACCTACCTACAGCTGTCTGTAGACAAATGTAGACACTGCAGCTGGCTACATGAGCGCTGACAAAGAGTGATGCTCAGGCAGAACCATGAATCAGTGGCTTCTCTTGAATACAGATCTCACCTTTTGTCAGCAGCCACATGTCCCAGTCCTCAAGTATAATGAAATTATTACTGGATGAGGCAGCAGGGGAGCACTGACATGATAAGTATTGGTCGGGGTCCCTTTACACATAAACCTTTGTAAATTTACTACAGGTATTTATATAGTACCAACAATTTTACATACTGTGCATTCATATCAGTCCCTGCCCCAAAAGGGTTACAATCTAAGGTCCCTATGTAACATACTAGAGCCAATATGGAAAGGAACCCATTGACCTACCAACATGTCTTTGAAGTGTGGGAGGACACCCACGCAAGCACAGGGAGAACATACACACTCCATGCAGCTGGTGTCCAGGCTGAAATTCAAACTGGGGATCCCAGTGCTGCAAGGCAGAAGTGTTAGCCACCAATCCACGGTGCTGCCCACATTTTGCCCTGAATAGTCACAATAATAGATATAGTATCTCACAAAAGTGAGTACACCCCTCACATTTTTGTAAATATTTTGTTATATCTTTTCATGTGACAACACTAGAAATTCACTTTGCTACAATGTAAAGTAGTGAATGTACAGCTTGTATAACAGTGTAAATTTGCTGTCCCCTCAGAATTACTCAACACACGGCCATTAATCTCTAAAACGCTGGCAACAAAAGTGAGTACATCCCTACGTGAAAATTTCCAAATTAGGCCCAAAGTGTCAATATTTTGTGTGGCCACCATTATTTTCCAGCACTGCCTTAACCCTCTTGGGCATGGAGTTCACCGGAGCTTCACAGGTTGCCACTGGAGTCCTCTTCCACTCCTCCATGAAGACATCACAGAGCTGGTGGATGTTAGAGACCTTGCCCCTATCCACTTTCCATTTGAGGATGCCCCACAGATGCTCAATAGGGTTTAGGTCTGGAGACATGCTTGGCCAGTCCATCACCTTTACCCTCAGCTGCTTCAGCAAGGCAGTGGTCATCTTGAAGGTGTGTTTGGGGTCATTATCATGTTAGAATATTGCCCTGTGGCCTAGTGTCTGAAGGAAGGGGATCATGCTCTGCTTCAGTATGTCACAGTACATGTTAGCAATCATGTTTCCTTCAATGAACTTTAGCTCCCTGGTGCCTGCAGCACTCATGCAGCCCCAAACCATGACACTCCCACCACCATGCTTGACTATAGGCAAGGCACACTTGTCTTTGTACTCCTCACCTGTTTGCTGCCACACATGCTTGACACATCTGAACCAAATAAGTTTATCTTGGTCTCATCATACCACAGGACATGGTTCCAGTAATCCATGTCCTTAGTCTGCTTGTCTTCAGCAAACTGTTTGCAGGCTTTCTTGTGCATCATCTTTAGAAGAGGCTTCCTTCTGGGACGACAGCCATGCAGACCAATTTGATGTAGTGTGTGGTGTATGGTCTGAGCACTGACAGGTTGACCCCCCCCACCCCTTCAACCTCTGCAGCAATTCTGGCAGCACTCATATATCTATTTAACAAAGACAACCTCTGGATATGACGCTGAGCATGTGCACTCAACTTCTTTGGTCAACCATGGCGAGGCCTGTTCTGAATGGAACCTGTCCTGTTAAAGCACTGTATGGTCTTGGCCACCATGCTGCAGCTCAGTTTCAGGGTGTTGGCAATCTTCTTATAGCCTAGGCCTTCTGTATGTAAAGCAATAATTATTTTTTTCAGATCCTCAGAGAGTTCTTTGCCATGAGATGCCATGTTTAACTTTCAGTGACCAGTAAGAGAGAGTGAGAGCAACAACACCAAATTTAACACACCTGCTCCTTATTCACACCTGAGACCTTGTAACACTAATGAATCACAGGACACCGGGGAGGGAAAATGGCTAATTGGGAATAATTTGGACATTTTCACTTAGGGGTGTACTCACTTTTGTTGCCAGTGGTTTAGACATTAATGGCTGTGTGCTGAGTTATTTAGAGGGGACAGCAAATTTACACTGTTATACAAGCTGTACACTCACTAATTTACATTGTAGTAAAGTGTCATTTCTTCAGTGTTGTCACATGAAAAGATATAATAAAATATTTACAAAAATGTGAGGGGTGTACTCACTTTTGTGAGATACTGTATATAGTCTACATTTTTCACCAGTCAATGTGAGAATTAAGGCTACTAGCAGGATACACATTGGGAACTAAGCAAGTTTGAACAGCTATCAATTGCAATCAAATTTTGAAGTGAATTCTTTTATAAAGAAATGCAGAAGTATTCTGTACAAAGTGTAACAAAGAGCCACAAAAACATACTTAGCATAGAGTTGGACAAGAATAAAATCCAGCGCTTGGTCAAAGATGTGGAATACATAGGACATAATATAACTCCAGAGGGTGATAATAACAAATTACCACAGGGCTAAAAGGGACTAATGTGCTCATTAGGCATGACAAGGCACTTAGTAAAATATATTCCCCATGAACCATCCTTCACTGCATCATAGTATGCCCATAGTACAAAGAAGTCATAGATAGCTTTAATTTTAGAGCAAATCCATTTTTCTGACAGTGCAAAGTCTTTTAAAACATCCAAAAGTCCTCTAATTACCCGATGAAACCTCTCACAACCATTGCCAAGTTCAAGTCTTTATATACAAAGCATGGTATTTCAATAGATATAATGTGCAATTTTCTGTAAGTGAAACACATGCTTATAGCCAAATTGCAGTCAAAATGTTTTATATTTAGTTTTGGATGGAGTGGGAAGCAGTTGAAATTGATGTTAGATTTTTATTTCAAAATGCAAAGAGTAAGTATTATTGGTATATACTGTGTGCAATGTGGCCCTTCCCAGTACCTACTACCCCTGCGCTAGGAAAATGAAAAAAAATGATTATCACCAGCTGCTGCCCATATATACTAAGGTGACATAATTCAAATACCATATATGCAAGAAAAACATAAATGCCAAAGCAGTACTAAAAAAGAGATGCACTTATTTCAAATAATTTCTTTTAAAACGTGAGAACACAGTCCATAGTCCAATTCCCACAAGATCCCAGGAGATGAATTAGGGGAGTGTAGCTGGATCAGCTGTGAAGTGTATGAAAAGGAAACAAACAACACCCGCGATGTGTCACGAAGTCCCGCTCCCATAGGGAATGCACTCACCACAGCCAATGGCCAAACATTCTCATGCCTGGCTGGAACAGCATTTAAAAGTTGTTGAGTTCACACTTGGCAGCTCTCAGTGGCTTGAACAAATACTTGAGCAGGTGGTACATGTGGAAAAGAGAACAAATCTCCACAAGTGCAATAATGTCGGAACCATCAAAACTTTTATTTTGTTAAAAATCCTTAAGCCCCATGAGGAAATCTGTATGATGAAACATGGGGAGTGACTGTACGGCAACCAGCTGAGTCAGTAACTCATGAGGAAGCTGATGAGACGCATGCACTGCAGGCAGCGTTGGGTGAGATCGATTACAGCTTGTCATAAGCCGCACTCTCCAGCTATCTTTATGTGACTACATGCTTGTGTTTTAACTGCTTGTGTAAGTGTGATGGCTTAAGAATTTTTAACAAAATAAAAGTTTTTGATGGGTTGCCATTGTCACCAGAACAGGAGGGCACATACGACAATAATGAACATAAGTTCTAACCCTTTCTCTCACTTTTAGGCTGGGTTCACACTTATGTAATGCCAGACACTGCATGTGATTTGCACCGCATTGCTGCGCACATCACATGTGATGTCTGTGTGATGAAATTTCAGCCATTCAGTTTGTATGACTGAAATCGCATCGCATTTGCAACAAAATGGTGCAGGATTCTTTTCTTGGTCCACACTGAAATCAAATCACATGGGTGTTCAGACCCATGCGATCCAATTCCACAGTTCACACTGCGTTCTGCGAACCAATTTGGGGGTGTCATTAAAGTGATAGTTTTTTTTTTTTAATTAAAATTAACAAACATGTTATACTTACCTCCTTTGTGCATTGGATTTGCACAGAGCAGCCCAGATACTCCTCTTCTCAGGTCCCTCTTCGTCTCTCCTGGCCTCTCCCTCCTGTTGAGCTAAACCACAGCAAGCAGCTTGCTATGGGGGCAACCAAGCCTAGTGACAGCTCTTTCTGTCCATGCAGACATGGAGCTGTGGCCCAGCCTCCCCTTTCTATTTTAATTGACTGACTGGCTTTGATTGACAACAATGGGAGGCAATGGTGCCATGCTGCTGTCTCAGCCAATGAGGAGGGGAGTCCCAGACTGCCGAAACATTCCTACAACATCGCTGGAGTTAGAGGGACCTCAGGTAAGTATTAGGGGGGCTGAGGGTGGCTGCTACACAGAAGGTTTTTTTATCTTAATGCATAGAAAGCATTAAGATAACACACCTTCTGCCTTTTCAACCCCTTTAACCTTCTATTGACACCGGCAGTGGTTCGCAGATGTCAGTGTGAACTAGCTGCAAGTCAGATGCAATGTGGGAACCCGCACAGGAATCTCACTGGTTCCCGCATTGCACAAGTGTGAACCGAGACTTAAATATGTGTTTTTGGTTCTTTCCCTATTGGAATTATTCTCCATTGCTTCCTCTCCTGGCAAGAAGTGAGAAGATATATGCCCAGAAGGGACTAATTACCATATTTATCAGCACATAACAAGCACTTTTTTGCCCTGAAAATAGAGGGCAAATAGTGCCTGCGTGTTATACGCTGATATTTTTTTTTTTACTAATGTGGGTCGGGGATTGGGCGGTCCGCCATGGATGCCACACATTGGTGGGGTGTCAGGCTGGCCGCCCCGCCTCTCCTGGCCCTGGGACAGCACTGCCAGCATACTTTAAAGTTAAGAAAAAAACAACAACCAGCCCCTTCTCATACACTGCTCCTTCTGTGTCACTCTCATTGTAAATGGAAGCTACTAAATATCTCATTAACGCCGTTATTTCGCTCTCCTCCTCCCACTCCTCCTCCTCCGAGTGTAGCTTTAGATTGGAGGAGGAGAGCGGTCACCCAGAGGCGGCTCTCTAATTAGGCAAATAAGACGGTCGCCTAAAGCCTCACGCTGACAGGGGCCTCACGGCCGCCTAATTTGCCTGATGTGTGTGTGGGAGAATGGGAGGGAATGTCCCAGGTCAGTGTCCCTAAGCTAGCGGGGTGAGCGGGCCGGCTGGTCTAGTACAGTGCTGCCTGCTGCAGACAAATTGTGGAGGTGGAGTTGCGCCGGCTGCTGAACCTGCCAGGAGGCGGGAGCGGACTGGGCCGGGGCCTCTGATGCCTTGAAAAAAAAAGTCTGCTTGCTCCGCACCCCTGCAGACAGACGTGACACCCGCCGGCCGCCACTACCCTGTGTTCTATCTGCAGCAGAGCGGTGCAAGTATGCTATGTGCACCAGCATTCCCGCACATGGCTAGCAAAAGTTCAACACATTCACTTCCCTGTCAGGTGGAGATGATCTCCGCCCGAAAGGAGCTTCCTAGTCCCGCCCGGAGTGATGTCATTCAAAGGCCGGGAGCGCGGGATGGGAGAGCAGAGGAGAGTGCTGCTGGCTGTTGCTAAGACCTGCGAGGAGCCAGTGAAGCCCCGTGCAACAATACAACTGAGTTTGCAGAGGCCAATAACCTTACCTAAGGCACTTTTGTGTCAGAGTGATTTAGCTGTATGAACTGCATTAAGTGATTAGCTCTTTTTGAGGTGGGGGGTGTTAATTTGGAATGCTATTTGTAACATGCAGCATGGAGGGGGTTAATTAGGCATGAAAGGGTTCATAAACACTGACACCGGTGCCACTAATGCAGCACAAAGGGGTTAATTAACTGCCACTGGTCACTAATGGATCAGTGACCAGTGGTGTATTTGATTCTACCCATACCCTCCACACCCCTCTAATGTTATACTACCCACCGCCATACCCTCCACACCCCTCTCATGTCATACTACCCACCGCCATACCCTCCACACCCCTCTCATGTCATACTACCCACTGCCATACCCTCCACACCACTCTCATGTCATACTACCCACCGCCATACCCTCCGCACCCCTCTCATGTCATACTACCCACCGCCATACCCTCCACACCACTCTCATATCATACTATCCACGGCCATACCCTCCCCACCCCTCTCATGTCATACTACCCACCGCTATACTCTCCACACCCCTCTCATGTCATATTACCCACCGCCATACCCTCCACACCCCTCTCATTTCATACTACCCATCGCCATACCCTCCACACCCCTTTCATGTCATACTACCCACCGCCATACCCTCCGCACCCCTCTCATG
>BLSH010230219.1:1488355-1499113 GCA_018402905.1 Glandirana rugosa
CCCACGCCTCTCATACCGCCACCCATCATACTGTACTCTCCTCACACCTCCCATACCGTCACCCATCATACTGTGCTCTCCCCACAAGGCAATGTTCTAAAGGTACATTGTATTTATACGTCGATATCATTACAAAAATATCACCAATAATGTTACGGTAGAACACCAAGAAAACCTATAATGTGGAAAGATAACATAAAAGATTCACACATGGAGGGTAGGAGACACTCGATAAAGGAGAAGGATCAAGTGAGATGAGACATTGAAGGACAAGGCCCACGTGAGACGATAAGATCAAGGAGAAGGACACAGGAGAGAGAGTACATAGAAAGGTGTAATATCCAAAAGAACCACAAGATGGCATTGTAATAACCACTATAAAAACATTACTATAGCTGCATATTTATGTTACATGGAAATCTTGTAACGGAACACCCCTCTCGTGTCATACTACCCACTGCCATACCCTCCACACTCCTCTCATGTCATACTACCCACCGCCATACTCTCCGCACCCTTCTCATGTCATATTACCCACCGCCATACCCTCCACACCCCTCTCATGTCATACTACCAACCGCCATACCCTCCACACCCCTCTCATGTCATACTACCCACCTCCATACACTCCGTACCCCTCTCATATCATTCTACCCCCTGCCATACACTCCGCACCCCTCAAATGTCATACTACCCACCGCCATACCCTCCACACCCCTATCATGTCATGCTACCCTCCGCCGTATCCTCCACACTCCTCTCATGTCATACTACCCCCCCCCCGCCATCCATACACTTCGCACTCCTCTCCTCTACATACTACTTGCCTCCATACCCTCCACTTTCCTCTCCTACTCAGGTTTAACACCATTGTACAGTGCCATCATAATAGCATCATGGGCAAAGTAATGCACTGGGGCCCCTACTAGGGAGATGGTGACCTGTGGCATACAGAAATTTTAGTCCTATTTTTTTTTTTACAGTTGTTTTATAATTTTTTTTACAATTTTTCATTTTTTTTTACATTTTTGCTGAGAGTTTTTTGGTTTCTTTGGTGAGATATCAGGGGTCTAAAAAGACCCCTGAATTCTCACTCTTGAGACAGTTAATTCATAAACTGAAGCATAGTAAACAGTTTACTATGCTTCGGATATGAATGAACACAGTGAGTGGTCAGTACCGATCACTCGCTGTGTTCATTTAGAAAAGGAAGGGGCTGGTAAATTACATTTAGCCCCTTTTCCCAGGCTCCATCCTGAAGATCCCCCACAGCAGTCAGTGGGACAGTGGGAGAGAAGAGGAGGGAAGCCGGCAGCGCTGGGGGGGGCACACCATTATTTTTTTTACTTGAATTATTTTTCCCATTATGGGCGTGAGTGGGGCCTCATATCTAAGTTTTGCCTAAGGCCTCACAAAGCCTAGAGCCGCCTCTGCGGTCACGTGACGTCCATCAGAGGAGAGCAGTCACGTGACCGGGTAGCATGAAATAACAGTGTTAATACGTAATACGGTAGTTACATGGCAGACGCCAGAACCATTACTGTCTCTTGCTACACTTCAGATGAGTACTGTTGGCTGTAGATTGGATGTGTGTGTGTATGTAATTACCACAATATAAAATATACAGAAGGCTTATAGTGTTTGATAAGGCAATCTGCACATACAAACCAAACTTTCGTTTAAAGCAAAAGAATAATTCTGATTTTCTGATTTTGGTATATGGCACATACTGCCATATTATATACACTTGATAGGTGATAGGACCTTTTCAGTATACAGAAAAATTCCATCATCTCCTGAAGAATATACATGTAAATGAGGTCAGTTCACTTCACTGTAAACAATAAATAATTCATTCATTAATGTTTAAAAAAATGTTTCCGTGGTTAGAGCATTGAGAAGTACTGCAAGTAATTGGAATGAAACAATACAGATTAATGAAGTAAGGTAGATAATACATTAGTATGAGGCACTGAGTGTAATAAAGAGGCATAAAACGCTGCATCCAATGCAAAGGTATGAGGCAGTGTTTGTAATACAGAGGTAGGAGGCATTACATGTATTACAGAAGTATGAAGCATTCTAGACATGTAAAATGCCAAGTAATAGACATGAGGAACTGTATTTAATACAGAGGTATAAAGCATTGTATGTAAGGCCTAGATTACACGGGCAAATTCATGGCAACCCATAGATGGGGCTAATTTTCACAATTCCCCCATCAACACAGACAGTGCTGACATGTAAATCCCTCCTTCTGGGCTACTGTCTTCTCCCAGTGGGTATGACTGATTGTTGCCAGCAGCTATAGCAGCCGCTTGTGATAATCAAAATGAATCTGACAGGCTGGTTGTACCCAAGTTGATTGATCAACTTGTTACATTCAGCCTGCCCATTAATGGTTTGAATCTCAGCCAGTTCCTGCTGTACTGGCCAAGATTCACACTCTGTATCACCAGCCTTAGTGTACATCTATGCAAAGGGCTGTGTTTGCCTGCACAGGATGCACAGGTGTTACGTACATGCATGTGCAGGCAGCCCCATTCATGTCTAATGGGAAACAGCGACTGCAGAGACACAGCCATTGCTCCTAATTTGACATTCATGTGGGTGCGGGCACATGTTCCCAGGTGCAGACAGTACTAGTTTGAGAACACACACCCGTACAGATGTCAATTTGGGAGCAGCAGCTGTGTCCATGCAGCTTCTTTATCCCATTAGGTATTAATAAGACGCAGAGGCACGGAACACCTGTGCAGCCCATGTGGGTACACGAAGCCCTGTGCACGGATGTATGCTTAAAGGAGTTGTAAAGGCAGAAGGTTTTTTTTATCTTAATGCATTCTATACATTAAGATAAAAAGCAGCCTCCCCAGCACTCCTAATTACTTACCTGAGCCTCTTCTCTCTTCAGCCATGTCCACGAATGTCTAAGCCGCCCCAGACACTCCCCCTAACTGGCTTAGAAACAGCAGTGGTGCCATTGGCTCCCGGGCTGTCAATCAAAGTCAGTCAGCTAATCAGGGGAGAGAGGGGGCAGGGGCCAGGTCAGAGCTCCGTGTCTGAATGGATACATGGAGCTCTGACTCAGCTCAGGTGCCCCTATAGAGAGCTGCTGGCTGTGGGGGCACTCAATAGGAGGGAGGGGCCAGGAGAGCAGAAGAGGGACTGGAGAAGAGAAGGATATGGTCTGCTCTGTGCAAAACCAACTGCACAGAGGAGGTAAGTATAATTTGTTTGTTATTAAAAAAAAAAAAAGAGACTTTACAATCACTTTAAGCATGCCCATGTAATGAGACCTAATAGAGAAGCATGAGGCTATGCATGTAAAAAAGAGACCAAAGGAAGCATGAGAGAAGATGGCCATACGCTATACTAAATTATTGTACAGTTACTGTACAATCTCCTTTAGCTTTAACAAATGTATGTAATATGAGGATGAACTAAAACAATCTATGCAATAAGTATCTAATCAGGCAAGCCCTTGCATTCCATTAAAAAAAAATCACTTTTTATAATTTTGGAATTATCTGGAAAAGCAAATGCCCAATTTACCAAATGTGTAAAAATACAGAAAAGTTCAGAAAATCAGTCAACAATAATAGAAGTAATATTTGTATATATTTTTGATGTGGATAGATTGGAAGCAAGTATTAAGCTGGCCATAGACAGTTTGAATCTGGACCGGTTCAGCATTCAAACCATGTATGGGAGGCTGAACGTATCCAAGTTGATCGATCTATCAACTCAGGTACAACCAGCCTGACAAATTTTACATGCGATAATTTAAAGTGGCTGTTATAGCTATTAGCAATAATCACTGTTTTCTCCCAGCAGGGACGGCTTCCCCCGCCCCCCACCGGGAGAACACAATGGGTTGGCAGGAGGGATTCCTTCCTTCCTCTTGGTTGTAGGAAACAAATTTACTCCATCTATGGCTGGCCTTAAGGGCTTCATAAATAAATGTACAGTATTCAATCTACCATGCATTTTCAGTAACTAAACATTCGATCACAATGTGTTCTGTATTCCATTCACTAAAGACAGCACTTCTCATATACACCCATTACTTTTACACGATAAACTGGTTCAAGTTTAGGTCATATAACCATTGAATATGTATGAAGCTGATTAGTCAAAGTTTGTTTCAGATTTTGTTTTTCAGTTTGACATACTGATCCAGAAAATAATATGTAAAAAAAAATCTGACCATGTTATACAAGTTTTCATTTGCACAATATTGAAAGATTTTGGAATTATTTTAATGAGTTAGAAAAAAGGATATATACTATATAATACTTCCTCTACTTACAGAGTTCAAAACCCTTCCTAAATCAAAGTAATATTACTCATGCATCTGAATGGGGGATGAATATATGAGAAAATACCTACCAAAATGTTGCTTTGCCCACTACCAGCCTGCTGATTGGATGCTGATGCAATGAGAACAAACAACATGAGAGTGAGATGTGTCCAATGCTCTGCTCTTCTGCAAGCAAACTCCAAGTGTTAATTTGATATCACTGTAGGATACAGTAAAATATTGATAGTCAACTTTGTTGATATCTCCAAAGGGCTGCACATAAAATTCAGTTACTCAGCGTGAGAGACAACAGACATACAACAGGATATAGTCAAATATTATGGGTATGATACAAGAAGTGGCAGTCTATCCATAGCCCCCCCCTTTCCATACATCCGGCCCCCTGGTTTACATATCAGGGCGCCATACTATGGATTCCAATGGGGGAAGGGGTGCATTTTTGAAGCACCTGATTAGAGCCAGAGGCTCTAATAGATTTCAAAAAAGGTGTGCTCGGGGTGCAGAACACTGCCCCCCGATCCCACCCAATTTTGTGACGCAGCGAATGAATTTTTGCTATTTTCACACTAAAGCTCCTGCCCGCCAATCAGGAGGCAGGTCGTGAGACCTGTTTCCTGATTGGCCAAAGCGTTAGGCGATCCTATTGGATGCCTTGCACTTAGGAGGAACAGAGAGAAGACACACGGCGAAGTTGTGGACACCGGAGTTGCTGCCCGCATCCCGGGAGAGGAGGAGAGGACACCGCAGCCCGCCAGCCCTAGATTGGGTAAGTGGCGTAACGCCATCCTCCTAAAGGGGAGTGGTGGTGTCAGCATCATCCAGCAGTTTGTCGGGGGGGCGGTGCTGTCAGTGCCATGCCACAGGGGGGGTGCTTGTTTGCCACCCTCCCAAAAGAAAAACCCAGCCGCCACTGGATACAAGAGATAGTCAAAGGCTGCAGTACGCACACTGGTCAAAGACTTCAGACAGGATACAAAAGATGGTCAGGAACTGCAGACATGGTACAATAGATGGCCAGAGACTGCAGACAGAACACAAGAGATGGTTCACAGACTGAGGACATGATACAAAAGATTGTCAAAGACTGCTGACATGGTACAAGAGATGGTCAGACATCTTAATCAGAGATGGTCAGAGACTGTGGACATTGAACAGGGGATGATCAGAGACCACAGACATGATACAAGAGGTGGTCAAAGACTGCGGACATGATACAAGAGATGGTTAGAGACTGCAGACATGATACAGGAGATGGTCAGAGACTGCAGACAGGATACAATGGATGGTCATAAACTGCAGACATGGTACAATAGATGACCAGGGATTGCAGACAGGACATAAGAGATGGTTCACAGACTGTGGGTATGATACAAGAGATGGCCAGATATTGCTGACATGGTATAAGAGATGGTCAGACATGTTAATCAGAGATGGTCAGAGACAATGGACATTGTACAGGAGATGGTCAGAGAGCGCAGACATCATACAAGAGATGGTCAAAGACTGAGGACATGATACAAGAGATATTTAGAGACTGCAGACATGATATAGGAGATGGCCAGAGACTGCAGACATGATACAAGAGATGGTTAGAGACTGCAGACAGGACACAGGTGATGGTTCACAGCAGAGGCGTAGTTTGAAGCTTGTGAGCCCCGATGCAAAAGCTGACCCCCTTTACCATCTGCTGCTTTTACTGCATGCTTGCCCCGTCACTCTGTAGGTGAAACTGGAAACTCAGAGTGCCCAGGATGGGCCTTGGCGGGCCCCAGAGTTTACTGAATTACCTACACAAGGTGAAACAGTGAGCACTTTTACCCAGGGACACCACGTAATACGGAGCAGACAACCTCTGAGGAGTGGATACCTGAATAATATGAGAGAGATCAAATATCTCTGGGGGTTCAGGGTCATTATTTAAGAAATTAACCAGCAAGGCCAAACTTAATCTTAGGGAAAACTTAGAGAAAGAATAAAACAAATGACGCTGCAAAAATCTAAACTTAGCCCACCTTAGTTGATATTATCAGTAGAGCAACGGAGCCCCCATTTCACATCAGAGCCCCCATTTCACATAAGAGCCCCCCATTTCACATCAGAGCCCCCGATCGCATCAGAGCCCCCCATCGCATCAGAGCCCCCCATCGCATCAGAGCGCCCCCACCACACCGAAACTCCCTCCATCACATCAGAGCCCCCTCCATCACATCAGAGCCCCCTGCATTACATCAGAGTCACCCTGCATCACATCAGAGCCCCCTGCATCACATCAGAGCCCCCTGCATTACATCAGAGTCACCCTGCATCACATCAGAGCCCCCTGCATCACATCAGAGTCCCCCTGGCATCACATCAGGGGCCCCCTGGCATGACATCAGAGCCCCCTGCATCACATCTGAGTCCCCTCCATCACATAATAGTCCCCCTGCATCACATCAGAGCCCCCTGCATCACATCGGAATCCCCTTGCATCACATTAGAGCCCACTGCATCACATCATAGCCCCCTGCATTACATCAGAGTCCCCCTGGCATCACATCAGGGTCCCCCTGGCATCACATCAGAGCCCCCTGCTTCACATCAGAGCCCCCTGCAGCACATTGGAATCCCCTTGTATCACATTAGAGCCCACTGCATCACATCAGAGCCCCCTGCATCACATCATCGCTTGCATCGCTGGAGCAGAGTGGTGCCCCGAGCTGCCAGGGGAGTAACTCCTCCAGCGAGGGTGGGGATGAAGTCAGGCGAAAGGTAAGGCAGATTGTGGTGATGGGGGACTCGATTCTTAGAAACACAGAGAGGCCAATCTGTCACAAAGACCTGAAGAACCGAACTGTAAACTGTTTACCAGGCGCTCGGGTTCGGGACATCACGGATCGGGTGGACAGATTGCTGGGAGGGGCTGGGGAAGACCCGGCTGTCATGGTGCATGTTGACACCAATGACAAAGTTAGAGGTAGGTGGAGTGTCCTAAAAAAAGATTTCAGGGACCTAGGAGCAAAGTTGAAGATTAGGACCTCCAAGGCAGCGGGAGATTAGGGAAGTTAACAAGTGGCTGAGGAGCTGGTGTAGAAAGGAAGGTTTTGGGTTCCTGGAGAACTGGGCCGATTTCTCAATCGGTTACGAGCTCTACAGGAGGGATGGGCTGCACCTGAATGGGGAAGGTGCAGACCGGCTGGGAATGAGGATGGCCGAAAAGTTAGAGGGGCTTTTAAACTAGGCAACGGGGGGAGGGTCAAGACTTAGAAATAGCCAGTGTGGAACAGAGTTCAGGGGGTAGTATTGGGGGAAGGAGTGATAGGTCGGATAAGGAATTTAAACACGTGGCAAGTAGTGTAACAAGTACAATACGCAGACAAGGATTACCCAGCAAGGAAACAGTAGGCGTCCAGACAAAACTACGTGGCTTGTTCACCAATGCCAGGAGTCTGGCAGACAAGATGGGAGAACTAGAGCTGCTACTGTATGAGGAGGAATTTGATTTTGTGGGAATTTTGGAGACTTGGTTCAACAGCTCTCATGATTGGCTGGCTACCATTCAGGGGTATTCCCTATATCGCAGGGATAGGGAGGGCAAAGATGAGAGATGACATCAATAATGGTTCTGGGGAGGAAGTTGAAGCCTTATGGGTAGAGCTACAAAGGGAAGACAAGGGGAAAGTATTTCTGGGAATATGCTATAGACCCCCTAATCAGAAGGAGGAGGGGGAGGCAGACCTCCTATCACAATTTGGAATAGCAGCAAGGATGGGAAGTGTTATTATAATGGGGGATTTTAATTACCCAGATATTGACTGGCAGGAAGGTACTGCACGTTCAGCTAAGGCTCGCCATTTCCTAAATGTCCTGCAGGATAATTTCATGGGTCAGATGGTAAATGTACCGAAAAGAGAAAAAGCATTATTGGACCTTTTGTTTACCAACAACACAGACCTGATCACAGATGTGGAAGTAAGGGGCAATCTAGGAAATAGCGATCACAGGTCAATAAGTTTTAGCATAAATTACACAAATAGGAAACGCAAGGGGAATACAAAGACACTGAATTTTAAAAGAGCCAACTTCCAGAAACTACGCTGCTTACTGGAAGATGTTAACTGGGATAACATTCTAGGAACAATGAATGCGGAGGAAAAATGGGAGTGTTTCAAGAACACACTAAACAAAGGTATTAGCCAGTGTATCCCAACAGGAAATAAAATTAAAAGAGCTAATCAAAAACCAGGATGGCTTAATGCCGACATAAAGGCACACATAAAAGCAAAAAAGAAGGCCTTCAAAAAATACAAGGAGGAGGGATCTCAGTCAGATTTTAAGTACTACAAAACACGCAATAAGGAATGCAAGGGGGCAATCTGAGCAGCTAAGATTGAATATGAAAGACACATAACTGAGGAAAGTAAAAAGAATCCCAAAAAAAATCTTTAAGTATATAAACAGTAAGAGAGGGGGGTCAAATCATATTGGCTAAATAAAGAATGATGAAGGTATTTTGGTTACTGAGGATGGAGAAATGGCAACGGTGTTGAACTCATTTTTCTCCTCAGTATTCACAAAGGAAACGGGGGGATCAATTATTCAGAACTACAATGCTGGTCCTCATGTCACCTCACAGGAAGCACCCCTGTGGCTGACCGAGGGTGAAATCAGGAATAGGCTTGAAAAACTGAACACCAATAAGTCACCGGGCCCAGATGGCTTACACCCAAGGGTCCTTAAGGAACTTAGCCAAGTTATTGCCAGACCCTTGTACCTAATCTTTAAGAGCAGTTTTCTGACTGGTATGATACCAGCTGACTGGAGGAAAGCCAATGTGGTACCAATATATAAAAAAAGGCCAAGATATATCCCTGGGAATTACAGACCAGTTAGCTTAACATCAATAACATGCAAGCTCTTGGAGGGAATAATAAGGGATTATATACAAGATTATTGTAATGAGAACGGTATCATTAGCGGTAATCAAAATGGGTTCATGAAGAATCGTTCTTGCCAAACCAATCTATTAACCTTCTACGAGGAGGTGAGCTGCCACCTAGATTAAGGAAGGCCTGTGGACGTGGTGTACCTGGATTTTGCGAAGGCGTTTGATATAGTTCCCCATAAACGTTTACTGTACAAACTAAGGTCCCTCAACATGGATCAAAGGGTGAGTACCTGGATTGAAAACTGGCTGCAGGGGAGAGTCCAGAGGGTGGTGATAAATGGGGAGAACTCAGAATGGTCTGGTGTAGAAAGTGGGGTTCCCCAAGGTTCTGTCCTGGGACCAATCCTTTTCAATTTATTCATAAATGATTTGGAGGACGGGGTGAAGAGCTCAATCTCAATATTTGCTGATGATACCAAGCTAAGCAGGGCAATAAACTCTCCACAGGATGTGGAAACTTTGCAAGAAGATCTGAACAAATTATTGGGGTGGGCAGACAAATGGCAAATGAGTTTTAACGTAGAAAAATGTAAGATAATGCATTTGGGTACCAAGAACTTGAACGCTAACTACTCACTAGGGGGGGAGCCCCTGGGGGAAACTAGGATGAAAAAAGACCTAGGGGTCCTGGTGGAGAATAGGCTCAGCAGTGGCATGCAATGCTAAGCTGCTGCAAGCAAAGCTAACAAAGTGTTGGCATGCATAAAGAAAGGGATTAACTTCAGGGATAAATCAATAATTCTCCCATTATACAAGTCTCTGGTGAGGCCACACCTGGAGTATGCCGTCCAGTTCTGGGCGCCGGTCCTCAGGAAGGATGTCCAGGTATTGGAAAGGGTTCAGAGAAGAGCCACAAAGCTAATTAAGGGATTGGAAGACCTTAGTTATGGGGAAAGATTACAAGCACTGAACTTATTCTCTCTGGAGGAAAGACGCTTGAGAGGGGATATGATTTTAATGTACAAATACTGTACTGGTGACCCCACTATAGGGACAAAACTATTCAGTGCAAGGGAGTACACAAAGACACGCGGCCATTAACTAAGAATAGAGGAAAGGCGGTTTAACCTTAAAATGCGTAGAGGTTTCTTTACAGTAAGAGCAGTGAGAATGTGGAATTCTCTTCCACAAGCAGAGGTTTCTGCCGGGAGTGTAGATACATTCAAAAAACTACTAGATGCACACCTAAGGGACCAAAGCATTGAGGGATATAAAATGTAATACTGACATGAAAGCACACACATGGGTTGAACTTGATGGACTCAAGTCTTTTTTCAACCTCATTAACTATGTAACTATGTAACTATATTCATTTGCATGTCTGCCAAGTACTCCTCACCACAACTGCCATTCCACTTTAACCACTTCCATTCTCACACCAGTTCTCCCCCTATGGACCAGAGAAATATTTTAAATTCTGATATGGGCCCATTTATTCTGCAATTTATTTATTCTGTCATTCATAACTTTCATTATTTTTTGGACATAGTTTAAAAATAAATAGCGT
>BLSH010230219.1:1514074-1540060 GCA_018402905.1 Glandirana rugosa
TTTTTTTTTGGTCACTTCAATCGGGTACATAATCAAAGATCGCCAAAGTGATCTTACCTGGGAGTGGGAGCAGGTATCTGTCAAAACCAGGTACCCGCCCCCCCCCAAAAAAAAGGGTGCCAAATGTGCACCCTTTTGGGTGGAGCTCCACTTTAACTATATTTCTTGAACATAGAATATTAGGTAATTTTTTCTATAGTAGGTCTTTTTTGTGTAAGCAGCCTATTTATGTTTCAGCACACGCAGCCTATACGATAAACGTGCATGTGTTCTAGAAATATAATAAATGAGATCTATAGTGAAAGCATACACTAGAGCTGCACGATTCTAGCCAAAACGAGGATCATGATTTTTTTGCTTAGAATAAAGATCAAGATTCTCACGGCTTAACATCATCTAACATATACAAAAAATTGGGCTAACTTCACTGGTTTTTTTTTTTGAAAGTGTAATTTTTCCCAAAAAATTACATTTGAAAGACCGCTGCTCAAACACCGTGCAACATAAAATATTGCAACAACTGCCATTTTATTCTCTAGGGTCTAGAGATCTAGGATCTATAATATTTGGGGGTTCTAAGTAATTTTCTAGCAGAAAATACTGGATTTTTACTTGTAAGCAACAAATGTCAGAAAAGATTTAGTCTTTAAATGGTTAAACGCAGCTATTCTACACACCGGAGTTCATTCCTTTGATAAGTATAAACATTGTATCTCTTTGCTTCTTTAAGTGCCCATTCACTCAGGGGCGACTTGCGCTCCAACTTGAGTCGCCTCAAGTCGTCCCAAGTCGCTTGACATCTGAAATCCCATTGAAGTGAATGGGAGCCGTCTTAATGTACACTACTAAAGTCGCTCCGACTTCAGAAAAGGTTCCTGTACTACTTGGAGGCGACTTCTATCCAACTTGTGCCCATAGAATTAATTGGAAGTCGCCTCCAAGTTGGATCCCCCATCTAAATGCAAGCAACTTTGTAGTGAAAAGAATAGAATTTATTTGGGGCAGCCCCCTCCCTACCTTCTCTGATTGGCCATAGGCAAAGTTGCCTGGCATAAGTCATGTTGTAAGTCACCTGAAGTCGCGCTGAAGTTGCCCTGAAAGTCGCGCTGAAATCACCTAGCAAAGTCGCGCTGAAGTCGGGTCGCCCCTGTGTGAATGCAGCCTTATCAGCAATGTTCTCAGACTTGGCAGTCTGCCAAGATAGGAGAGACTCAAGTTGCTCTAACTTAGAAGAAGGTTCCCGGGGAGACTTCAGGCGACTTGCATTGACTTCTATTTATACAGTCAAGTCGCTTGTAAGTTGCGCTAAGTCACCCCGCAAGTCAGATCGCCCAGTGCAGCCAAGTGTCCCAGTGTGAAGCTTCTTATCTCCTCCTGAGCTGACAGTTTTTTCTAGTGTCTCTGTCTCCATTATGACTGCACTGAGAATCGCAGTAATGCGGGATGGAGATCGCGCGCGCGTGGGGGGGGGGGGGGGGGAGTCGAGAGTGCTATTCTTTTACAATTATTCGTGCAGCTCTAGCATACACCTTTATTTTATAATTTTACCACTGTAATAGCAAAGCACACAATAGTTATTTCTGACAGTCCAGTATAAGCTTATTTGAAAAATCTCCTTTCATGTTGTGAAGAAACTGCAGCCATTGCCATTAGTACCTAACAGAAGAATCAAAAAGGGCTGTCACTGTCAGTGCAACTGTTCAGTGTTTGTATGGATGTGGAAGCATTCCAGGGAGGCAATCAGTATGACAGGAGTGTTATGCCACAGCGGAAAGTGACTGCTCTACAGTAAAGACCACTGCCAGTGCAGAAGCGCTTCTGAGCAGTGGCCTGGAAAGAGTTAACATGTGGCACGAGAATGGAAGTGCCAGCGAATTCTGCCCAGAGGCAGGTGGGGTTACCGCCAGTGCACTAGCCAATCAGAAGAAGCAGGTGGGGTTGCCACCCCGTTTCAGCCAATTAGGAAAAGCGGAAGGAGCTGATGCACCATTTCCAGGTGTAGAGGAGAGAGATGCAGGTGGCGGGAGCACCAATATGGCACATATTCACTTCTTTGGTCATCAAGCAGGTTATTCTAAGGAGATGCTGGAACCTGCACATAAGTTTCTCAAGAGCAGCGGTGAAGTGACGGAGCAGCTGACGAGGCCGAGATCATTAGTTGTCAGTCATACAACTATCTGTAGATGGTGCAAGACCCTCGTCTCCACCTATTTAGGGTTGCGGCCGGAGAAGACATCAGTGGAGGTTGCCACAGCCATCAGGTCCACCAGAAAAACAACAGGCATGGAGGGACCAGCACCACATGAAGTGAAGAGGGCCCAGTGGGGTTTGAGCTAGAGTCACCTAAATTGGAGGACCTATATGGGTCCACATATTGGAGACTGGAATTGAGTTTCCGGGACTGGGTGGAGCTGGGGGGACACTGTAGAGAGCACTTTGCTCAACTAATGCAATGCATTACAGCTTTAGTGAGGGGTATAAGGAAAGGGGAATCGATTTATCCCCAATTCACATATTGGCCCTCATGTTGGCGCAAGGCAAAGCCTATAGCCAGCTGATAAAAAGGGCCAGGGATCTATTAATCTTGCAAGGGGAAAGGGAACCCAGAAGAGCTCCCTAGTTTTTTTAGGCTGCAGCTTATTGCTCAGAAGTGGGCGGCTGTTGAATATGGATATGACTATTGTATATGGACATTATGGAGGAAATTTAATTCAAGCACAATGAGTGGTGTGATGAGGAGATCTGGGACATCATGCACAAGCCCATACCCCATCGCAATACAAATTCCACACCTTTGGCAAAAGTTCCAGAGTATAAAGCATAGATGGAGGATGGTAAGATCCATTGATAAAGACAGAGTTGTGGTCAAGAAAAATGGAGCGGTTCATAAACATCTGGGGATGCGATAGAAAGATTGTTCAGGTTCCAAATCCTGAATTCAACAAATGAATTGTCATGAATCACAAAAAAGTCCTTTCCTGTACATTCACCTTTGATGCGGCCTTGTATGGGTAATGCCGAATTTGTTGTCTCTATTTCAAGTTACTCCCTTAACTGAACTGTTGCTCAAGTTCAAAGGGTAACCACCTTACACATCAAATCCCTTCTCTCATATCCTTGCAACATAGGGAAAAAGTGTCACGCCTTCACCGGGGATCGATCCTGGGACCTGTGTCCTGGTGGTCAGTTCCTTACAGCTTTAGCCACGGAGTATTTACTATCTTGTGGATAGTCCTGGGTATCTACAGCTTGCTGATTGTGACTCTGGCTCCACCCTGTGGCCAGATTTAGGTAGTCACCTCAATTAGCACTCTATAAAATCTCACTTCCCCTTCCTGTCCTTGCCTGATTATAGGTTTTGTTACTGCCAGTCGTTTATCATGTTTGATGCCTGTTACTAACGTTGCTTGTTCCCGACTACGACCAAGTGAACCAGGGGCTGGGGCTAGGGAACTTGTGGCTATGTCTATACCACCGGATCCCCCCGTTCCTAGAATCCCTCTCCCGGATAAGTATGATGGTAACCCTGCTGATTGCCGGGGATTCCTCAACCATTGTCGGTTACATTTTAAGCCTGCTGTGTTTGCCTCTGCTCAAGCCAAGATGACATTTATAATTTCCCTGCTCAAAGGCAGAGCTTTGTCCTGGGTGTCACCTCTTCTTGAGAAGGAGTACTCACTGACTATCCAACCCTCATGAAGACGTTTGAAAACATTTTTGACATTCCCGGCAGAGTATGGGCAGCCGAGTCCCGCATTCTGGACTTGCATCAGGGTAAACGCAGTGTAGCATCCTACGCCATTGAATTCCATAGCAGCAGAGACCACCTGGGACAATAGCGCCCTTAAGGCTGCGTTCCGCAGAGGGTTAATGGAATGCATTAAGGATGAATTAATATACCGTGAGATCCCAGCGGGTCTGGAGGAGTTTATCAACTTGTGTATCCTGGTTGACAATCGCTTTGCTAAGCATCGGTTAGAGAGAGAGCGCCAAGGACAATATAATCCTCCCAGACTTGGTACTAAGTCCCCCCCTCAACAATCGCTAGTCCTTTCTGTCTCCTCTCCTGTCAGGTCTGAGCAAGAACCCATGGAGGTAGGGGTGGTGCGGTTGTCAGACAGTGAACGCACCAAGCGCAGGACCTTAGTCTCTGCTATTTTGTACCCTCCTCAGGAGAGACTTCTAGTCCCTATCTCGTTGTCCTGGAATGACCAGTGCTTCTCCACGGTAGCCTTTATGGATTCTGGCACTAGTGGTGTGTTTTTAGATGCTGCTCTGGTTAAGAGACTCCAGATTTCCATGGTTTCAAAAACCCTACCGCTCTGTGATGACCCTTGGTGGAGCCCCTCTGGGTGATGGTCTTATTACCCATGAGTCCAAGCCTCTCTCTTTCCATTTGGGGGCTCTGCATCAAGAGGTTTTGTCTTTTGACATTATCCTGTCCCTGAAACACCCGGTGATTCTCCGGTTCCCTAGGTTACGTAACATAACCCACCCGTTGACTGGTCCTCTGGTCAAATCTCGGCGTGGAGCACCTCCTGTCGGGTCCACTGTCTCCAAAAGGTGATACACAATCAAGTGTCGGTCCATGAGGTGTCTACCAACCCTGAGTTGTTTGAGGCCTACGCAGACTTTGCTGATGTGTTCTCTGAAAAGGAAGCGAAGGCTCTTCCTCCACACCGCCCTTATGACTGTGCTATTGACTTGCTTCCCGGTACTCCTCTACCTAAAGGGAGGATTTATCCCCTTAACCTGGCTGAGACTATGGCCATGGAGGAGTAAAGAAGGGATTAATTCGGCATCCTACCTCCATTGTGGGGGCTGGGTTCTTTTTTGTCGAGAAAAAGGATGGAGGACTCAGACCATGCGTAGACTTCAGAGAGCTTAACCGAATTACAGTAAAGAATCGGTATCATCTTCCTTTGATTACTGAATTGTTTGACCAGGTCCAAGGATTGAAGGTCTTTACCAAACTGAACCTTCGTTCAGCATACAACCTTATTAGAATTAAGGCAGGAGATGAATGGAAGATGGCCTTTAATACGAGAAGGGGACATTATGAGTGTCTTGTGATGCCATTCAGTCTCTGCAATGCCCCTGCCGTATTCCAGGAGTTTGTGAATGACATTTTCAGGGATCTACTCGACTCTTTCATTGTCGTCTACCTAGATGATATACTCATTTACTCTAAAGATTTGAAGCTTCATCATTGCCATGTACGCACTGTTCTCCAACGTCTAAGAGATCACCGGTTGTATGCTAACCATAATGTTTGATTTTCACATGAACGCACAAACTTTTTCTTTCTCAAATATATATGTTTAACCGGTTCCACACTGCTCGCAGTATATTTACTGCGGCAATGTGGTTGCGTCACACGAATCGCCGTAAACAAGCGGCGAGCTCTCGTGCCTGACACACTCCAGAGTGTGCTCGCGGCTCAGGCGGACCCGATGTCTGCCGGTGAGCCGCGATGAGCTGCCAGAGCCAAAGAGTGGGGAACCGCCGATGTAAACATGACGGTTCCCCGCTCTGTCAATGGGGACATAAGAGATCTACTGATCCCTGTCACTGGGATCAGTTAGATCTCTTATGCCCATGGTAGCCCAGCCCCCCCACAGTTAGAACACGCCTAGGGAACACAGTTAACCTATAGATCTCCCCCTGCAGGTTAACCCCTTCCCTGCCAATGACATTTATACAGTAATCAGTGGACATTTAAATTTCTGATCGCTGTATAAATGTCATTGGTCCCAAAAAAGTGTCAAATGTCCGACATGTCCGCCCCAATATCGCAGTACCGCTAAAAATTGCAGATCACTGCCATTACTAGTAAAAAATAAAAACCCCAGAAATGAATTCTCATCATCTGTAAACGCTGCAACTTTTGCGCAAACCAATCAATAAACGCTGATTGCGTTTTTTTTGGTTTTTCTTACCAAAAATATGAGGAAGAATATAAATCGGCCAAAACCGATGAAAAAAAATGTTTTTTTATATATTTTTTTTTTTTTGGATTAGAATTTTAGCAAAAAGTGAGAAATATAGATTTTTTTTGCAAAATTGTCCCTCTTCGCTCTTTCTTTGTTTATAGCGGCGATCAGAAAGAATACAGCAGTGATCAAATACCACCAAAAGAAATCTCTATTTGTGGGGAAAAAAAGGACGCGAATTTTGTTTGGGTACAATGTCGCACGGCCGCGCAATTGTCAGTTAAAGAGACGCAGTGCCGAATCACAAAAAGTGCTCTGGTCCTAACCTGGGAAATCCTTCCGAGGGTGAAGTGGTTAATTCCATTATGGCCACTTCTAGTGTCACAGCTGGGTTGTCCCTGGGCTGGGAGAACCACCACCTCACCGTCACCAGGACCGCCGCCCAGAAGTATAGTTGAAAATTGGGTAGTGACAAGCTTCCCTGTGTGAGAGGTAATTGTAAAGTGGAGATGGCCATTCGTGGAGGCCTCCCATTCCACACAAATGAAGATATAATACCATTTAGTTTATCAAAAAAGGAGGCTGGGGGGCAAGAGAGGTGAGTTGCGAAAAAGATATAAGAACTTCGGCAAATAAACCATCTTTATAAGATGCACTCTTGCCACTGGGGTGAGTGAGAGAGACCTCCAGGCCACACATTTCTAGGTGAAGGTCCTGAGTAACAGCAGTAGATTTAGGTCAAAGTATGAGGACAACGGAGCCCGCACCACCACTCCCAGGTACTTAAATTCGGTAACCCATTCCAATGGGGTATTCGTTTGGGGAAGGGGACCCGAGACATGTAGAGGGAACAGTACTGATTTCCCCCAGTTAACCTTGATGCCCTTGAAGGGCCGCTGGGAGAGAGGAAACGTCTTTCAAAAAGAGAAGGGTATCATCTGCATACAATGATATTTTTTCTATCACCACCCCAAACTGTATGCCTTCTATCGGTGGATTAGACCTTATCCGCGCCACCAGGGGTTCTATTGCCGACGCGAACAGACCAGGGGGGAGCGAGCAGCCCTGTCTGGTGCCCTGAGTCAGGGGAAAGGGGGATGAAATAGAATTGTTAGTGCGAACCCTGGCCTTGGGGCTATGATATAGTAGTTGGATCCATTTAATGAACCGGGGGCCAAATCCAAATTTACGTAGGAGGGCTACCTACAGAGGCTACCACCTCCGAGCTCTGGAAAGATGAGTTAGAAGCCTACGGATGTTGATTTCGGTTCCCCTGCCCGGCATAAACCCAGATTAATCAGCTTGCACTAAAGCAGTGATCACAGTATTCAAGCGGCCGGCCAAAACATTTGCCCAAATTTTGGCTTCCACATTAAGGAGAGAAATTGGCCGGTACGAGGAGCATTGATCTGGGGCCTTACCAGGCTTGAGAATGACTACCAAAACCGCTTCTGACAAATAGGGGGGAAGAGATTCCTCCTCCATCAACTTCAGAAGCATGGCCCTAAACCTGGAGAGCAACTTCTCTGCATAGGTTTTAAAAAATTCAGCTGGGATACCATCAGGGCCCGGGGTCTTCCCAGCCTACAAAGAGGCAACTGTCCTTTGAAGCTCCTTCAATGTGATGGGGCTATCCAGTGCGTCCCGAGAGGTGGATGTCAGGCATGGCAGGTATTTCTTCTAGGTAATTATGCAATTCCTCATCTGTGCCCGTTATCTGGGAGCTATAGAGTAGGCTTGTGCAATTTGTCTCGTTCCAAATTTTGTTTTTATAGAATTTTGCAAAATTTGGCAATTAGGACGAATTCCGAATTTCTAACTTCTGAATTTTTCAGAATTTTCTTCATTTTTCCGATGCGGAATTTCGCGGTAATTCGGCAATTGCAGTAATTTGTAAATTAACGGTAATTCGGCAATTGAGGTTATTCGGAAATTCGGCAATCGGAACAGCCGAAAATCCGAAATTCAAAAATTTGGAAATTTGGAAATCCCAAAATTTGAAAATAACAAAGAACATTTGAAATAATAACTAATAAATAACTATTAAATTATAGGTATTGGAATTTGGGAAATTTGGAAATAAGAAAGAACATTTGAAAATAATAACTAATAAATAACTATTAAATTATAGGTATTGAAATTTTCTTGAAAATGTGGCTATTAGTGAACTTAAATACGAAATGTATCACTGACAGCCATATTTTCAAGGAAATTCCAATACCTATAATTTAATAGTTATTTATTAGTTATTATCTTAAATGTTCTTTTATTTTCACATTTTCAGATTTCCGCATTTTTGAATTTCAGATTTCCGGCTGTTCCGATTGCCGAACTTCCCAATTACCGCAATTGCCGAATTACTGTGAATTATCGCGAACTTCAGAAATACTGCAATTGGCGAATTACGGAAAATTTCTGAATTACCGCAATTGCCAAATTACCGCGGATTTCCACATTTCCGCAATCGCCAAATTACCTTGAATTTCCGAATTTTTTGAATTTCCGAAAAAAATAAAAAAGCTAAAAAAAACTAAAACAAACAAAATTTTCAGCCATGCACAAGTCTACTATAGAGCTCCAGGTAAAATGAAGCAAAACCACCATTAATTGAGGCGGGATCAGTTACCAGCTTCCCACAAGAATCACGTATACATGAGATAGACACAGGGGCGAGGAACTCTCTCTAGCCAGCCATGCCAACATGCGCCCATTTTTTCCCCCATGTTCAAATATCCGTTGAGATTGGTGCAGCAAGTGAGTCTTTGTGGTAGAAATATGTATTAAAAGAACACCCTGGAGTGCGGCCTGAAAATCGGTGTAAACCTGGGAATTTCCTGTCCGGGAATACTCTACCTCAAGGGCAGCCACCCTCCCCTCCGCCCACTGTAAATCTACCCTCAGGTCCAGACGCACCCGGCGAATATATATTTGAAAACCCCCTCTGGAGAAGGCTTTGAAGGCATCCCATGAGGTAGATAAAGGTATAGAGTGGTCTAGAATATTCCAATAATGTATCATGTCAGACCTTTAGGGCTTAGAAACCCTTGTGTCGGATAACCAGAATGTGGATAAGCGCCATAGACTATACACTGGGGCGGTAGACCCATTTAATTGTAAGGAAAGTGGTGCATGATCTGAGACTCCACATGGCAGAATTGATATTTCCCAAACTCTGAAGAGGACAGACCCCCCAGCATACGCCAAATCTATGCGGGAGAATGTTTTATGCAAGGCAAAATGACAGGTATATGCTCACTGATGGGGGTAGCGCCACCTCTACACATCTTTAAGATTGAAGGCCTCTGCCCAAGTGGCCAACTCGGTCGGGGTATGAACCACCGATGAAAGTCTGTCCACCCCAGGGTCTGGGACCATATTAACATCTCCAAGAAATAACACATTATCAGTAGAATAAGACACCACATTTGCCATCAGTTGATTAGGTAATCTAATGGAGGCAGGGGGAGGTAAGTATAAGCCCACCAGAACTATTTCCAGCCTATCTAACATTGCATGCAGTATAATATAACGAACGTCCGGGTTCAGCTCCAGTGCCAGTAGCCTGAATGGAAGAGATTTATGAATGAGGATACGAACACCCAGGGAGTAATTAGTATATGAAGAGTGATATTGGTGACCCACCCATGGTCTCTTCAGGCTCAAAGGCTTACTCCCCACTAGGTAAGTCTCTTGCAGAGTACAAATGTGGGGATGATATGAATTCAGAAATTGAAAGACCAGGGACCTCTTCACTGAGGAGTTCAGACCCCTGGTGTTCCAAGATACAATAGTGCAATCAGCCATAAGCGGCCAGTAATATAAGATTAGGCCAGGACAGCAGAGAATGGCCTCGGAGCAAGACCCGGACCATTGGACACAACAGGACTACCCAAGTCAGCTTGTTGAACACTACTTGTGAAAAAAGTATTTAGTAAAAAACAGAACATCCCCACCCAAATCTCCAAAAGACCCCCACCCCGCCAACCCCAACCCCAACCTTGGGATGGCCTCAGACCCAAAAACAAAACAAAGGCAGAAACACCTTTCTGGGGGAAGCGTATGCAAAATGTCATCCACAGTCTGGCATTGAAAAGGCCATCTTGTTGGATTCTCAACCGGAATAAAAAAAGGAAAATGTAGGTGCAGTCTCCCAGCAGCTGCTGGGGGTACAAAACTTAAGAAGTTTAGTATGTTAGGTACAACATTTGGATAGATGGGTATCATTCACAAAACAAGGGGATATAGTTGAATGGTGTATTCCAGGTAGTAACAAAAGGTGATGAACCCGGAGATGTAAATTATAGCCTTTACTGGAACGACCTCCAACAGTTCTCTAGCCAACAACACAGGAGGAGGGTAGTAGACATAGTCTCTACTAACCAACAGGTTGGCCAGATATGTACTCAATCAGGCATTGTATATCCAAAGTAAAGGGTAAGCAGTTCTCTTATTCAATATTCCACGTTGAGGCAGGGTATCAATCTAGGCTGACACCTCCTCTGGGGATATAATGAATCTTACATTCTCACCATCTTCCACATGCAGTCTGGCTGGAAACAGCATGCTATACTTTATACTTTTAGCATGGAGTCTTGCCCTCACCGCGTCAAACGACTTCCGCTGATGCTGCATCTCCACTGATTAATCTGGGAAAATTAGAAGCTTGACATTTTCAAAACGCAGCTCACCCAGCGCCCTGGCCTCCCTCAACACCAGGTCACGATCACAGAAGTGGAGTAACTTAAAGATGAAAGTATGTGGTGGTGCTCCCTGGGGCCCTCTGATGGAGGGTATGCGGTGTGCGCTTTCCACAGCAAAGAATGGTGAGAAACGAGCAGAGGGAAGTAATTTTTACAGTAAGTTTTCCATAACGGATGTGGCATTATTGCCCACAGCCCCTTCAGGGAGGTCTAGAATATGCAAGTTATTCCGTCTATTACGGTTTTTGGCGTCTTCGGCTCGGGCCTCCAGCACTTTAACTTTAGTCTTTTAAAGTATGTATGTCAGCATCATGATCACGTACTGTAACTTCAGTCTGAGAGACCCATTGTTCCACCGCAAAATTAATCCAGATCCCTGCAGATGAACTCAACGTTCGTCTGTATATGATTGACTTTATCAGTCAAGGAAGTGATCGCCTGCATAACTGCTGTAAATTCCACCGCTGTTGTGGGAATGCAGTCACTGCCATATGGGCAGAAGCTTTAGGCGAGGCCGCGGCTTCGGCTTTATCTGCTTTTTTCTTTTGTCCAGTAATGACCACGCGACGGGTAGACTGCTGTGACCCTCTCTTTCTCATAAGCCAGTGGTGACTCTTGGGCGGGACTCTTGTGTCCCAGGAATGCACCACCCTGCAGGACAGGAGGATTGAGAGCCGACCTCCGAGATGCTCTAGGCAAGGCCGCGGCTCCGGCCTACCCGCTTGTTTACCACGGCAGACGTACGACTAGCAATCTGGAGGAATCCTCTCCTCCAGAGGGCCCAGGGATGACTCGTAAGCAGGGGAGACACTGACCTGCCACCAGGGAATGTCCTGGTACCTCAATGTAATAGGATTGAGAGCCAGCCCGGAAGATTTAAGTGAGGCCATGGCTCCGAGCCTACCTGCTCGTAACTCTGCAGTGGCTTTTCTCTAGCAATCCTCTTCCTACAGACCCAGGGATGACTCCAAGGCCAGGGGGGACACAGACCCACAGATAGGGAATGTGCTGCACCCACTTAATATAAGGATAATAAGCCAGTCTCCAGGAGCTCAGGCACTACATGTCCTCTCCTGGTGCCATCCTGGACACGCTACCGTAGCCAGGTTTATTTAAAAGGTTGCATTTTGAAAGCAAAATAAACAAAACAGAAAATAAATCCTCGACATCCAGGCACTAACTAAACAGTACAGCTTTCCTAACTGACCGGTGTAGGGCTTCTCCCAGACACCCAAAAAACATAGACTGTGCAAACCTTTTGTCTTAGTCCATAAGCAAACTTCCCTGTGTCAACTCTCTCAGGCTGATGGTTCCTGAGTCAGGCCAGAGCAAAACTTTCCTCTGAACATGGTTATTTAAACCACCTGATGGTGGATTCCAGTGGACCACAAAATCCGGTCCGGAACTAACCCTGCCAAAGTGGCTGGTAAAACCTGGACCGGATTCCACCAGTCCATTCCAAAGGAACGCATGGGAGGCGACCATCGATCATCTTGCCTTGCATAACTTCACCGGCTCCATCCATTCCCCCAATCCCACTCCAGCTCTACCTACCACCCCAATCCCATCCTGGCTCCATCCATTGTGGCAGGTTAAGGGGAAGAGCCACGCCAATGCACAAGCCTGCTCCGTGCCGGGGGGGAGGGGAGGGTGACACTATGTTTTACCACACCAGGGGACACCAACCCTAGTGACGCCATTGGAGATGAGCCGTACACTGTGTGCAGTAGTTAACTGTACAGAGTCCCTCTGTAAAACGTGGTGTCCCATGTTACTACACACCTTCCTCAAATGCATGTTGCATTTAGAAGGGACATTGCTGAGCCCGTGTCCTCTCCACCAGTCCAGAGTACCTCTGCCACCTCACTCCCAGTGACAGAATGGGGTCTGATGCGTGTTGGTTCCAGTTACTTTGAAGAACCAACCAAGAGGGAGCGGGATCACCTACCTGTTTGCTACCAGAGGACCTGTCATCTACACTAGGTACCCCACTTTATTACCGGCTGCTATACACTTCCCTCCAGTTCTTGGTTATCTATGGCATTAGCTCTCAATCTCTCCTGCCGAGTTAACCCAAGTGGCCTTGCTTTCATACCCCATGTGTGCTTTACAGACCCTGTTCTTTCAAACACAATGTACCACCATGCACCCCCTGAATAACTTTAGATCAGGCTTAAAACAGTTAACAGCTTTACTGAGGTTTCAGCAACACAGTTTAGCAGCACACTGAAACAGAGTCCAGCCCTAACTAACTAATGCAGAATGTTCATACCTTCCAGAGAAGCAAAGTCCATTCAGCAAGAGTCCAGTAATGGTAGGTTCCTAGTTGTTAGAAATTCTGTATATAGCCCTACAGAACAGACAGGCAGTGTACAGTCCGCATGGGCTTTGCTGCTTAACTGCAGACAGGAAAAAGGCACTTTATTATGCAGAGAAAAGACATACAGTTTAACCATAGATGCAGCTAAAAAAACTTATAACCAGTACTATCTACTGGCTGAAGAATATATCTAGTTTTAAATAATACGTGAACAATGTATTCCAACACTAGTCCTGGAAGAATCCCAGTACTTACTCTGTAAATCCCATGTGGAAGAGAGAGAGTGGTCTGAGCCCTCCCCTGGTATTTACAGCAGGGGACAGGACTCAGAAAGCCCAGAAAAGAGTCTAAATACTGTTAAGCCCTTCCCATCCTAGGCAGCCTGTAACTGTCTGTATAACTACACAGTGTAATGAATACAACAGCAGAACATACATTCAGTGACACCCCACAAGCCCCTGCTTACAGGTTGAGCTGGGCTCCACAGTTCTTCCTGGGTTCATTGAACTTTAGTTAGCAGAGCCAAATTTCAACAAATTTGGTGACTTTATGCTTGTGTATTATCCCTGGCTATGGAATAGCACTGTTATGCAGGTAATGTGATATAGGTAGTATAGATGGCTTTAGTTTACATAGGATGCATCTTTCTGCTTTGTTTTCCAGGGCTCTGGGGGACTCTACAAGGCAAGAATCCTGCTTCTACTGTATATAATTTTGTTCACTGAAGTGAAATTCATGTGTGCTCTTTATGCCCACTAGCAGCCTTCTAGTATATTTAGGCCTCTAGGTGGCATGCTCTTAGGTAAAATAGGACATAATCTTTGGGTAAAGAATGTTGGGCCAAGTAAAAGTGCCTTAAAGTAAGTTGTACGTATTTACACTAGTCTATTGCTTAGAATGTAGCATTTAAGATAAAAGTAATAGAATGTTATATTCTGCGATCTACTGGAGGATTATCCTCATGGGGATAGTTCTTCAACAGCTGTATTGTTTAGTAGGATGTACTGTAAACTATTAACTCTGTTTTGTTTTAAGTGTGATACTTCGGCTTTAGTACTGACATTTGACTTTTGAATATAATTACTGTTGTAATTAGTTAGTGAATAGGGATTTAATCAGATAGGCTCTACACAATAGTGTAAATTGCTGGATAGAGAAGACCTAATAATTTGACACCTGTGCCCAATTTAAAGTAAACTGACGCCAGAAACATGATACTTGAATTTATTTTTGAATCAGATTTTCTATGCTAAAAATTATGCTATGTTTATGCTATGTTTATATTGTTTATTGCCATCATGTGGAATGCCACATGTCTTATTATTAAAATCCCTTCACCACCTCCTTGTTAGTAGGATACTCAGATACTTTAATGAGCTTTTTGACAGGAGCTGTCTTGCTTGACTCGTGAGGACAGGGCCTATTTTTGCCAGGGGGTGAATGTAGCACCCTCCCAAATACATTCTGGTTTAGGATAAATTTAGTTACTGGCACACTGTAAACTGTTGAGCTTCATGTGATCATTTTGTTCTGTTCTATGTTTCACTGGCTACAGCCTTGGCTGTTTCCCCCTGTCTGTCTGCCTGGAAAGGTTCTGGAAGATAGTGGGCTGAGTCAAACCAGCAGCTGAATATTTTGCAGCCCTGGCCAATCCTTGGGGAGATGTGCCTAGATAACCTGGAGCAGAAGGGCCTTTTCCCAGAGCAGATGATCATGGCCTAGAAGGTTGCCGCCCCCTTGGGCAGGTCTGCCATGTGTCTGTTGTTCATCCAGGTCCCGGGTGGGCATGCTATGGTGGCCTAATTTGCTGAAAATGTTTGGAGCTGACTGAGGGACTTTCCTCTGGGGATCTGGTCTGGTATCACTGGAAAAAGGTGTCTTAAAGATAATGGAAGGAGGCATTCAACTATCCAAGGACGTTTAGTGAGTACAGACTGGGGATAGAGAGATCCCTGAGACTGTGTGCTGCTGTTATCCCTCGTAGTCCACTAACTATTTGTGCAAGGACTCTGCTCACAATAATAGAACCAAGATTATTGTACTCAAGTAACTAGAGTTACTGGCGTGTTCCAGTTACCCTACTCCTATCCAAGTTTGAGTTCTACAATAAAGCATCACAAAAGCATGTCCTTAGACTGTTCATTTGAGCCAAAGGAGTGATTGTGACTGTGTCTGCAAGTACAACTACAACAAGACTCTAGGAGCCTTAAACTGCGGGCTCCTGTGAAAGTGAGCGCTACATATTGTGCGGGATTAGTTTAATGGGGATCACCTTTCCTGGGAAAAAGGTAGTTCACATGGCAGGTTTTCTTAAAATCTGGCTGGTTGCCATGTTTATTTAAAAGGTTGCAAGTTAAAAACAAATAAAACAAAACAGAAAATAAATCCTCGCCATCCAGGCACTAACTAACATTTCAGCTTTTCCTATCTGAGCAGTGCCGGGCTTCTCCCAGACACCCACAAAACTACACAGTGCAAACCTTTTTGATTATAATCCATTTGCACACTTCCATGTGTCAGCTCCCTCTCATGCTTCATGATTCCTGAGTCCCAGGCCAGAGCAAATCTTTCCTCTAGGCCTGGTTATTAAAACCACCTGATGGTGGACTCCAGTGGACCACAAAATCGGGTCCGGAACCAACCCTGCCAAGGTGGTTGGTAAAACCTGGACTGGATTCCACCTTAGTCCACTCCAAATTAATGCACGTGAGGCGACACAGTGACCATCGATCACCTTGCCTCACATTACGTCACAATATATAAACCTTAACTATATTTCTTGAATATTAATAGGTATTTTTATGTATATGCAGCATGTTTATGTTTGTGTACATGCAGCCTGATAAAATGTGCATGTGTTCCAGAAGTATATTAAAGCGTAACTCCACTTTTGTTGAGAAAAAAACATTCCCCTCTGGGTGATCTATGTACATTGCAAGGATTATAACAAACTTTGTTGCAGATTCCTACCTTTTTGTTATTATGAAGAAATCCCTCTGTGTTTCTCTGTGCCTCTGTACTGAGTGGGTCTAATGGGAGTGGTTGTATAATTAACTGTCAGGTGTGCAGCTGGAGAGCACTAATGAGGAAATCTACTGAGCCTGCATTCCTTTAGATGTGCTCCTATTAAAAGTATCTCTCCAAAAATGCCATTTTTGTTGCAGGAGATGCCTGAAATCTGACTTGTATCTTAGGCAGACTTCTGGGAAAATTGGTGAGCCAAACACACAAGCAGGAAATTATGTTTCTGGGGAGTGGTCAGTACACACTCTGTGTACAGAACAACTCCAGGTAGCCATATTGCAATGCATTCTCAGAAAATTACAGTGGCTGCAGATTGAAAAGGAAAGGTAATTTTTAATAACATTCAATTACAATATGACTTGTATCGCAATTGTACACACTATATTATTTTTTCTTTCTTTGCTATTTTTTTCCCCACAAAAGTGGAGTTACCCTTTAAATTAGTTTTATAGTGACAGAATACACTGTTATTTTATAATATCAACACTGTAATAGCAATACAAACAATTGTTCTTTTTGACAATACAATATAAGCTTATTTGAAAAATTTCCTTTCTGCTGGCCATCTACCGACTCCCCTAGTAACTCAGAAAACTATAAAGGAATCTCAGAAAACTATAAAGGAATCACCTCCTGACTTCCTCTCCACCAACAGCACTGCTGCAGTGAGCACCACCTGCTGTGGAGAAAATAGACTGCACTGCCACTGTGTGTTTCAGAAATGTTAGTAAAAAAGATATAACTGAACTCAACTGCACTAATTTAGCACATTTGCATCTATTTACATCTGCATAGAGTTCACATTTCATTTATAAAGATTTAGGAGTATTCATAAGTGACCTGATTATCCGTGACCATGACAAGATGAAAGAACTAAGGAAAAAAAGTCATAATCCTATCCATCAATGCAGAGACCCCCCTGTGGAAGAAAGTCAAATGTACATTAATAAAAGATGTATTTTCCTAATGATGCTCTTAGCATTTTTTTTCAATCACAAGTCAAGGCTAGAAATTAACATTGTCTATCCCCCAGTGTTTACATTAGCTCATATTTATATTTGGAATTAATTATTTATTGCCCAATATGTCATTAAACTTTGATTGAATGTCGCATTTAGAAATGTCATTTTACTCAACTAAAATGAAAACATGTTCAAGGTATTCTTCTGTTAATTATGTTAATAGGTGACACATGATGAAAAAGCCTGTGATCAAAATCTAACTTGTTATGGCACTGTAAAATGGATGTGTAAAGGAAGTGCAAGCATGTGTGTTTGTGTGTGTAAATAGCAATTTACCATTATGTACTCCACAAGAAAACAACTCATGCACACAGGGCAATAAAAAAAAAAAAATCGCAAAACCGTCAGTAGCTTTTAGTGACTTTTTTCAGCTTTTCTGAGCGTTTTTGCGCGTTTTTCGGCACCAGCTTTAAGCCGCATTTCTCATGCTTCTATTCAACTCAACAGTTCCCTATGGCCCATTGATTTGAGTAGTAGAAGTCGCACTAGAAGTCGGATCATGATGATCCGCTTTGCGGCGCAACTTGTGTGCTGAAAATCTTGAAGTGGAACCCCGCAAAAAAAAAAAATTGCATGGGGTTCCCCCCAAGAGCATACCAGACCCTTCAGTCTGGTATGAATTTTAAGGGGAACCCCAATGCCAAAAAAAATGACGTGGGGTCCCCCCAAAATCCATACCAGACCCTTATCCGAGCACGCAGCCTGGCAGGCCAGGAAAAGAGGTGGGGACGAGCGAGTGCCCCCCGCCACCTGGACCATACCAGGCTGCAAGCCCTTAACATGGGGGGTGCTTGGGGTGGGGAGCGCAGGCCCTCCCCTGCCCCAAAAGCCCCTTGTCCCCATGTAGATGAGGACAAGGGCCTCTTCCCGACAACCCTTGCTGGTGGTTGTCGGGGTCTGCGGGCAGGTGGCTTGAAGCAATCTGGAAGCCCCCTTTAACAAGGGAGCCCCCAGATCCCGGCCCCCCACTCTATGTGAATGAGTATGGGGTACATTGTACCCCTACCCATTCACCTGAAATTAAGTATAAGAAAAAAAACACACTACACGGGTTTTTAAAATAGCCTAACCCCTCTCTGGCTCTTCTCCCTCTCCGACGTCTTCTTTCTTCTGCTCTTTTGTGGGGGGGGGCCTTCTCTCTTCTGCTGGGTCTTCTGTCTTCTGCAGCTCTCTTCTCTGCAGTCTCCTCCCTCTGCTTTTCTTGAGATGTTGACTCGTCGCTCTCTCACACTCGAATGCTGTATCTGCGGCTTTGCATTTACTTATATTGGCATGGTGATGTCATATAGAGGCCCCGTCCCTTATGATGTCACCTTCCAATGCATGATGGGACGGTGTACAATGTACCCCATACTCATTCACATAGGGTGGGGGCTGGGATCTGGGGGCCCCCTTGTCAGCGGCGGCTGGTCCATAAGGGGCGCTTGAGCGCCGCTTCCCCGCTGGGAAGGAAGAAAAAAAAAGTCAACCTGACCTCCTAAAGGAGGCTCCGGTATATTGACTTTTCTTGCTGTCTGCTAACACAGTGAGCCTATTGGCCAGTCTTAAAATTGAAAGTAAGTACGCCAAAGAGGCACACATACTTTCACTAATTGGCTGCCCTGAGAACTGGACTGCCAGTGATTGGTGCGGTGGGCGGGACCGTGCAGTGATGAGCACGGAGAGATGGCAGTGCTAAGCTGACATGGAGCGGCTACTCCATATTCAGGTAAGGCAGGCATTGCAGCATTGTTAGCTGAAGAGAGCAGAACTGTTCTCCACATGGCAGTGTTGGCTGCAGCCCTAGTTCTTGTCTAAAACTCTCCACGGGCTCCAGCCGACACTGCCATGTGGAGATCAGTTCTGATCTCCTGCAGCTAGATAAGAACTAATGGAGAATCCGAGCATGCATAGGCTGTGTGTGTGTGTGATACTGATCCCTGTATACTGTTACTGGGTGTATATACCCCTTCTGTGATACTGACACCTGTATACTGTTACTAGATGTATATACCCTACCTGTGATACTGACACCTGTATACTGTTACTGGATGTATATACCCTACCTGTGATACTGACACCTGTATACTGTTACAGGATGTATATACCCCACCTGTGATACTGACCCCTGTATACTGTTCCTGGATGTATATACCACACCTGTGATACTAACCCCTGTATACTCTTACTGGATGTATATCCACTTCCCGACCGCCTGCCGTGTTTTCACGGCGGCAGTTGGGTTGCTGTGCGCGAATCGCCGTAAAAAGACGGCGATCTGTGAACGGCCGCTAGGGGGCGCGCGCGTGCGCCCGCCGCACACCTGAGGAGTGTGCCCATGGCTCGCGCAGACCCGATGTCCGCCGGCGAGCCATGATGAGCGGCCACAGGCAAAGAACGGGGAACCGCCGATGTAAACACTGCGGTTCCCCGCTCTGTTAGTGAGGGCATGGGAGATCTACTGATCCCTGTCACTGGGATCAGTTAGATCTCTCATGCCCATGGTAGCCCAACCCCCCCACAGTAAGAACACACCCAGGGAATACAGTTAACCCCTAGCTCCCCCCCAGGTTAACTCCTTCACTGCCAATAACATTTATACAGTAATCAGTGGACATTTCAATTTCTGTTCGCTGAATAAATGTCATTGGTCCCAAAAAAGTGTCAAATGTCCGACATGTCCGCTGCAATATTGCAGTACCGCTAAAAATCGCAGATCGCCACCATTACTAGTAAAAAAAAAAAAATAATAATAAAAATCCCAGAAATGAATTCTCATCATCCGTAAAAGCGGCCACTTTTGCGCAAACCAATCAAACGCCAATTGTGATTTTTTTTTTTTTTTTTATCACAAATATGAGGAAGAATATAAATCGGCCAAAACCTGTGAGAAAATATTTTTTTGGATTTTAATTTTAGCAAAAAGTAAGAAATTAGGTTTTTTTTTTTTTTGCAAAATGGTCGCTCTTCTTCTTTTGTTTGGGTACAACGTTGCACGACCGCGCAATTGTCAGTTAAAGCGACGCAGTGCCAAATCGCAAAAAGTGCTCTGGTCCTAAAGCTGGAAAACCTTCTGGTTGGTAAGTGGATATACCCCACCTGTGATACTGACCCCTGTATACTGTTACTGGATGTACAGGTATATCCCCACCTGTGATACTGACCCCTGTATACTGTTACTGGATGTATATACCCCACCTGTGATACTGACCCCTGTATACTGTTACTGGATTTATATACCCCACCTGTGATACTGACCTGTATACTGTTACTGGATGTATGTACCCCACCTGTGATACTGAACCCTGTGTACTGTTACTGGATGTATATACCCCACCTGTGATACTAACCCCTGTATACTCTTACTGGATGTATATACCCCACCTGTGATACTAACCCCTGTATACTCTTACTGCATATATATACCCCACCTGTGATACTGTCCCCTGTATACTGTTACTGCATATATATACCCCACCTGTGATACTGACCTGTATACTGTTACTGGATGTATATACCCTACCTGTGGTACTAACCCCTGTATACTGTTACTGGATGTATATACCCCGCCTGTGATACTGACCCCTGTATACTGTTACTGGATGTATATAACCCACCTGTGATACTGACCCCTGTATACTGTTACTGGATGTATATACCCCACCTATGATACTGACCCCTGTATACTGTTACTGGATGTATATACCCTACCTGTGATACTGACCCCTGTATACTGTTACTGGATGTATGTACCCTACCTGTGATACTGACCCCTGTATACTGTTACTGGAAGGGATATAAAAAGACACCTCCACACGTCTCCTGCTATCCCCTTTAATGAAGTCACGAGGCACGTGACGTAACGCGTAGGGCGACAGGAGAGGTGTACCCTAGATGTTACTGGAACGAGCTCGATGCTCGTGGAGTTTTGCATGCAATTTGTTTTAAAAAGTGAGTGTTCCTGTTTTTATTTCTAATAAACGCTTGTTAAAACGTTATTTGCACCGAGAGGTTTTGTTTGTTGTCCCCATATACCCCCCTGAGATGACCCCAGAGAAATAGCTGATGGTATGTCCCCATATACCCCCCCTGAGATGACCCCAGAAAAATAGCTGATGGTATGGAGCTTATATGAGTAGAGAAGGAAGCAAGAGGAAGGAATAGGAGACCGAGGACCCCTAGTGGTGAAACTGGTCCCTTACCACACAAAGATACCTTTATGTGCTTTTGTTTAGCACACTCCAGGTGAGAGGCTTGAGCACCTAGAAGTGATATCACACATGAAAAGTCACCATATTATATGCCCTGCTTACATCACTTAAGCACCTATAAAGAAAGGCACAAGATATTTTTAAGAAGAAAGTCACAACCCGAAGGATCTGTTTTATGAATGCTCTTATAGACTATTAATACAGAAGTTTTACCCCCCTTTTTTTTTTATTTATTTATTTTTTATTTTATCTGGACCTGCTAAATGTTTCATATGTATGATCTGATGTTGCACAGCTTGGGTTGATTGATGTGGTATATGCTGGTCCAGCCTTGAGACGTATAACGATATACCACTAAGCAGTATTTATATATACTTTAATATCAATTTACCACACTTAGATCTTTTCATCTCAGGATTTTACACTTGTTATGCTTTTATTGCTATAGAATTTTAAATAGTATACAAGTATTAGCGCTCCACCCCTTTTACCTGTGTTTAGATTTTGTTTGATGTTGTGGATTCACATCTTTGTGTGAGCAGCTGACACACACCAGCTACCATACGCACATAGAGAGACTGTGGGAGCGCAGAAGCACACCCTTAATATATGCTTAGATTTGTTACTGGATGTATATACCCTACCTGTGATACTAACCCTTGTATACTGTTACTGGATGTATATACCCCGCCTGTGATACTGACCCCTGTATACTGTTACTGGATGTATATACCCCGCCTATGATACTGACCTGTATACTGTTACTGGATGTATATACCCCACCTTTGATACTGACCTGTATACTGTTACTGGATGTATATACCCTACCTGTGATACTAACCCCTGTATACTGTTACTGGATGTATATACCCCGCCTGTGATACTGACCCCTGTATACTGTTACTGGATGTATATACCCCACCTGTGATACTGACCCCTGTATACTGTTACTGGATGTATATACCCCGCCTGTGATACTGACCTGTATACTGTTACTGGATGTATATACCCCACCTTTGATACTGACCTGTATACTGTTACTGGATGTATATACCCTACCTGTGATACTAACCCCTGTATACTGTTACTGGATGTATATACCCCGCCTGTGATACTGTCCCCTGTATACTGTTACTGGATGTATATACCCCGCCTGTGATACTGACCCCTGTATACTGTTACTGGATGTATATACCCCATCTGTGATACTGACCCCTGTATACTGTTACTGGATGTATATACCCTACCTGTGATACTGACCCATATATACTGTTACTGGATGTATATACCCCACCTGTGATACTGACCTATATACTGTTACTGGATGTATATACCCCCACCTGTGACACTGAGCTGTGTAAACAGTTACTGGATGTATATACCCCCACCTGTGACACTGAGCTGTGTAAACAGTTACTGGATGTATGTACCCCCACCTGTGACACTGAGCTGTATATACTGTTATTGGATGTATATACCCCACCTGTGATACTGACCCCTGTATACTGTTACTGGATGTATATACCCCACCTTTGATACTGATCTGTATACTGTTACTGGATGTATATACCCTACCTGTGATACTAACCCCTGTATACTGTTACTGGATGTATATACCCTGCCTGTGATACTGTCCTCTGTATACTGTTACTGGATGTATATACCCCGCCTGTGATACTGACCCCTGTATACTGTTACTGGATGTATATACCCCACCTGTGATACTGACTCCTGTATACTGTTACTGGATGTATATACCCTACCTGTGATACTGTCCCCTGTATACTGTTACTGGATGTATATACCCCTACCTGTGATGCCAAGCTGTATACTCCTGACACAATATGTGGAATCCAGTGGACGAAGTGGGTGGATTCTACAAGGGGTGTGACTTATGACAAGTGGGAGGAATCAGGGAAGGGTGGGGCCAGGCGCCCCCATCCTAAAAATTCACCAGCCTCCACTGCCCCTTGTTAAAGGGGGCTTCCAGATTTCGATAAGCCACCCGCCCGCAGACCCTGACAACCATTTGCAAGGGTTGTCGGGAAGAGGCCCTAGTCCTCATCAACATGGGGACAAGGTGCTTTGGGGTGGGGGCGCAAAAGCACCACCCCATGTTGAGGGCATGTGGCCTGGTATGGTCCAGGTGCTCGCTCGTCCCCACCCCTTTTCCTGGCCTGCCAGGCTGCATGCTCGGATAGGGGTCTAGTATGGATTTTGGGGGGACCCCACACCATTTTTTTTTGGCATTGGGGTTCCCCTTAAAACCCATAGCAGACCGAAGAATCTGATATGTTCTTGGGTGGGAAAAGGGTCTGATATGTTCTTGGGGGGGAACCCCACACAATTTTTAAACCTTTTTTTTGCGGGGTTCCCCTTTAAGATTCTCATCACACAAGTCGCGCCGCAAGTCGGATCATCATGATCCAACTTCTGGTGCGACTTCTACTATTCAAATCAATGGGCCATAGGGAACCATTGATTTTGAATAGAGATAGAAACTCCTGACGAGGTTTAACGTTGTGTATACAACCTTAAGCCGTGTTTTTGCACGTTTTTCAGCGTTAGAGCATTTTTACAACTGAAAGTCTCAGAACCCACTGGTCTTGCGTTTATTTTATTTTAGAGGCTCAAAGACGCCCCAGCCAAAAACATTTGATAACAGCCTATAGCCCCGTACACACGGTTCGACGGTTGTATACAACAGGTCGTACTTACGACCATCGTATATGTAATCGATCGTTCGTACGCGCGATTTGAGCAGCCGAACATACGACGGTCGTACAAGAGGAGTTGTATGAGCAGACTAGAAAACTTGGTTGTACCAACAAGCTCTCATATGCCCGTTGTATCGTGTGTACAGAGAAGTTGGTACAACAAGTTGTATTGTGCAAAACACGTATGCGCCAAGTCAGGAACGGCTGGAAGTGTCCATTCGTGTAAACCTAGGTTTCTGTTTCACAATGCATATTCGTTTGTCTATTGGCAATTCAATTCAAATAGCGAAATGCGGTGCACATTAGCATCTTTTTCAATGGGATAATAATGAAGCTGCACATTGCTAGTGATACACATGATACTAATGTAATAAAAGACAGTTGTTCTGTAGTGATATTAATAGAATTTGCATTATTTTTAATCTCTTTTCTTCTATTTACCATTTCCCCAATATTATAATCTCTGAAATATGAGAATTCCTTGAATTGAACGTGTTTGTGGTCCCTTGCTATTTGTTATAACTTATTTTTAATGTAACTGCCTACTTTAAGCCTGTCATTTTCTTTAATAAGCTTAGACAAGTATTGTTGTAAATATTCTTTATTTTTCACTCATAAAGAATAAAAATTAAATAATAGTCATTTTTCATCAAAGAAAATATAACAGAAAACAAATGTGTAAAGCATAACAAAATATGTTAAAAATTAAAACAACAAAAAAAACTACAAAAAATAAAGCCCTCAATGGGGGTACTGCCCATAATCCCCAGACCAGGGTTGTTGGGGGCCCTGGGGATAATGCTGCCACTGGGCAGCATGCTGCTGTGGGAGTTGGGGTTGTTGGGATGGGGCAGGTGGTGGAGGTGGTGGAGGAGCATGTTCCATGATCTTGGTGTTGTGGGTAAGAAGCCCCAGCGCCCCCTTAACCAGTTCCCTACCGACGCATAGTAAAATGACGTCGGCAGGGACTGTTCCTCGATCCGGGAGGACGTCATATGACGTCCTCCACTTCTCGCCGCTACTGCGGGCCCCCAGGGGCCCGCACAGCGGCGATCGCGGATCGCTCGTATGCCGGGGGGTTGTGTCCCCCCAGATCAGGGTAAAGAGCCAATAAAATTGGCTCTTTACCCCGTGACCGGCTGTGTCCAATCACAGCCGGTCACAAACGAGCCTCACGTGCACGCCGCTCCCCTGGGGGCACGCAGCGCGGCGATCGGAGCTGAGGCTTGTCCCTTGGACAAAGCCCAGCTCCGATCCGTGTAAAGAGCCAATAGATTTGGCTCTTTACCACGTGACCGGCTGTGTCAATCACAGCCGGTCATGTGATGTAAACCGCGGTTCTCCCTGTCACACACCGATCGTGTGTGACAGGGAGATTGCGGTAACAGCTCGTTACCGCTTACTGTACACCAAGCACACTGATCACCCCCCCAATAAAGAGTACCTGTCACCTGTCCATCAAAGTACCCGAGTACCTGTCACCTGTCCATCAGAGTACCCGAGTACCTGTCACCTGCCCATCTGAGTAACCGAGTACCTGTCACCTGCCCATCAGAGTACCTGTCACCTGTCCATCAAAGTACCCGAGTACTTGTCACCTGTCCATCAGAGTACCCGAGTAACTGTCACCTGTCCATCAGAGTACCCAAGTACCCGTCACCTGCCCATCAGAGTACCCGAGTACCTGTCACCTGCCCATCAGAGTATCCGAGTACCTGTCCATCAGAGTACCCGAGTACCTGTCACCAACCCATCTGAGTACCCGAGTACCTGTCACCAGCCCATCAGAGTACCCGAGTACCTGTCACCAGCCCATCAGAGTACCCAAGTACCTGTCACCAGCCCATCAGAGTACCCGAGTACCTGTCACCAGACCATCAGATTACCCGAGTACCTGTCACCAGACCATCAGACTATCCGAGTACCTGTCACCAGTCCATCAGCGTACCCGAGTACTTGTCACCAGCCCACCTGAGTACCCGAGTACCTGTCACCTGCCCACCTGAGTACCCAAGTACCTGTCACCTGCCCATCAGAGTACCCAAGTACCTTTTACCAATCCATCAGATTACCCGAGTAT
>BLSH010230219.1:1665768-1676483 GCA_018402905.1 Glandirana rugosa
TCCTTGCACCCCCTCCTTTTTAATACTCGAACCAAAACCTATCTAAAGCAAACTCCTTCACCACACTGTAGTTCCGACTATACAGACAATCATTTAATCACTATGGACTCCTCTGACTTTCTCGCTCGACTCCCCATCTCTCTATCTAAACCCACAGCTTGAAAAGTTTCCCCCCTCACATATACTAATGTGCCACAAACAGGAAGTTAATATCACCAACCATTCCCATTTTATTAAGGTGTATCCATATAAATGGCCCACTCTGTACACCTCCTCCCTGGGTGAGGTAATAGCTTCCCATGGCTTACAATACAATTTCTACGCTGACGACACCCAAATCTATCTCTCTACCCCTCAGCTCGCTCTTTCAGTCTCCTCAGGTATCACTAATTTACTAACAGACATATCAGCCTTGATGTCACACCACTTCCTCAAACGAAATCTATCCAAAACCAAGCTCATAATTTTTCCTCCCCCACGTTCCTCTTGCCCTGATTTCTCTGTCAAGATTGATAGCACTACTATCAGCCCGTCCCCACATGCCAAGGTTGTATGTGTAATCCTGGACTCTGAATTATCCTTTTGGCCCCACATCCAATCACTGTCCTCAACCTCCACAACATCTCCAAAAATTCCCCTTCCTAACCAATGACACCACAAAGCTCCCAATTTATTCCCTGGTCATCTCCCACCTCACGGGATTACCTTTGCATATAGGCTATCCCCCCTTTAGTCCATCGTGAATGCTGCTGCCAGGCTCATCCACCTTACCAGCCGTTCAGTGTCTGATGCTCCTCTCTGTCAATCCCTCCACTGGCTTCCACTCACCCAACGAATTCAATTCAAAATATTAACAACAACTTACAAAGACATCCACAACTCGGCCCCCAGCTACATCACTAACCTAGTCTCAAAATTCCAACCTACTCGTTCTGTTCGTTCCTCCCAAGAGCTCCTGCTCTCTAGCTCCCTCACCACCTCCTCCCATGCTCGCCTCCAGGACTTTTCCCGAGCCTCTCCTATCCAATGGAACTCCCTACCCCAATTTATCCAACTATTTCCTACTCTGTTTGTTTTTAGTCGATCCTTGAAAACCCTCCTCTTCAGATAAACCTATCCTGCCCCTTCCTAACAACTGTACTTTTATTTTATCAGATCTCCCCACACATTTATTACCTTTTGTATCACTTGATCCTCCCTCCTAGATTGTAAGTTCTAGCGAGCAGGGTCTTCTCATTCCACCTGTATTGAATTGTATTGTAATTGTACTGTCTGCCCTCATGTTGTAAAGCGCTGCGCAAACTGTTGGCGCTATATAAATCGTGTATAATAACAATAATAATATTTATTTTTCTATATAAAATTTTAGCCAATACTTATCTACAATCTATAAGATTGTCATAAGGTATATACATAGTAGAACATGTATTTATTATTCTTTTATATATCTCTTAAAAGAATACCATCCCCTTTTATGTTTATTTTTTTAGTTATCACCATGTTTTTAAAATCTTACTGACTGTCACCTAATGGAGATTAGTTCCTTTAGTCTTTATTCTCTTATTTGCAACAAATTGTAAGCGGTTTAAAACATAGTTTATGTTGCTACTGTTGTTATTGGATTATTTTATATAAAATAACATATGTTTACAAACACTAGTGTGGGATATTTAGTGTATTTTCACATATAAGAAATTAACACTGGCAGTGTACATTCTTTTAAATACATATAGGCTGGGTTCACACTGGTGCGATGCGGGAAGCCTGCAAATCCAAGGCAGGTTCCCGCATTGCACAGTGGTTCATACTGAGATCTGCGAACCAATGGGGATTTCAATGTGAACACCCATGCTATCCGATTCCAGTGTGGACCAAAAAAAAGGGTCCTGCACCATTTTGGACCGAATGCAATGCAATTTCAGCCATACAGTTTGTATGGCTGAAATCGCATCGCACAGACATCACATGTGATCTGAACAGCAATGCGGTGCGGATCACATGCAATGTCTGTCATTGCACTAGTGTAAACAGGGACTTGCAGTGGTAATGACTTTATGAAACAATTATCAGATACGAATACTGTAGCTACCTATACATGCTTACATCTGTGTTCATACTATTCATAGGATTCTAAAATATGTAAATAATTATATATATACAGAGATTTATATTTAATGTATAATTCTATTTATATTGATACTAGGAGTGTTGAATTTAATCGCAACATCGATGCTGTCCGCAATTTGGCATCAATGCTGCGACCGCCATTAATGAATTTTCGGATGACGTCATCCGCGCGCCATTCTGTGACCTGCCTCTCTGAACGGAGCCGAAAGCAGTCGAAAGGCGCTGTGCCCTGTCTCTCTGAATTGAGCCGAAAGGAGCCGTGGGCGTTAGCCGCACTCTCTTTTCCATCCGCGTCGCGTTGTGTTGAGCTGGCTGTTGCAGGAAAGGAGACATGGAGCGAGTGTTCCCCACTCACGGTCTCTAGATAGTCCTCCTCGGCTCACTGTCACAGAGGATGCTGCAGGAGACCCAAGCCAGCGTCCCGCGCCTGTCCTCCGTCCTCCTCACAACAGGCTGCTGCAGGCAGCGGGAGAGCAGTGCGCACTCTGTCATAGTCATCATGAGGTATTTAAGTTAGAAACAGACAGACACTGACAGTATGGGGGTGATTTACTATAGCACGATTCTGCATTCACACAAATTTTAATGCGCAGAATCGCAAATTCGCGCTAATTAGCACGAAAATGGAATTCACTAAAGCCCTGAGGGAAAAAACACTCCCAGAATCAAATTCACTATAGAGCCCAGACAACAGTGACTGACTAAAAAAATAGTTGTGGTAGAAGCAAGGGAATTGCACATGGAAATAATGTTTAGGGCATTATATGATCACCTAAATGGTTTTTAAAAATGTAGTATCTTGTTTAATGATGATCTGCTTTTAAATTGTTTCAAAAAGTGATATATAATCTGAAATATCATTCAAAGTCTGGAAAGAGGCAAATTTCCCCTTATTTCTGACTATTCATCAGCACAACTGAGCATGCTCAGACAAGAAAATTCCCTCATTTTAACTCCCATACCTTTTTTAGAGGGTGCTATAGTAAATTTGCAAATTCGCGCTTGCCTATAATGCCTTCCCGAGAAGGCAAATTTGCGTTATAGCTTAACCACTTCAAGACCGAGCCTGTTTTTTGGGTTCAGTGTTCACGAGTTAAAACCAGTTTTTTTTTGCTATAAAATTACTTGGAACCACAAACATATATTGTTTTTTTTCTAACACCCTAGAGAATAAAATGGCGGCCGTTGCAAAACTTTATGTCACACTGTATTTGTGCAGCGGTCTTACAAGCACGCCAAGCACGTTTTTTTTTTTTTTGGAAAAAAATCAGTTTTATGAGTTAAAAAATAAGACAACAGTAAAGTTAGGCCAATTTTTTTCCATATTGTGAAAGATAATGTTACGCCGAGTAATATGATACCCAACATGTCATGCTTCAAAATTGTGTCCGCTCGCGGAATGGCGACAAACTTTGCAACATAAAAATCACCATTGGCGAAGTTTAAAATATTGTACAGGTTAGCATTTTTGAGTTACAGAGGAGATCTTTTACTAGAATTATTGCTCTTGCTCTAATGATCGCGGCGATACCTCACATGTGTGGTTTGAACACCGTTTTCATATGTGGGCGGGACTTACGTATGTGTTTGCTTCTGCGTGCGAGCTCGCAGGGACGGGGCTCTTTTTTTTTTTATTTGTTTTACTTTTTAATTTTTATTTTTACACTATTCTTTTTAAAATAAATTGATCACTTTTAGTCCTATTACAAGAAATATAAACATTACTTGTAGTAGAAAAAAGCATACCAGGACCGCCCTGCCATGTTTTGGAGCCGAGTCGGCTCATGGACACTGGGGGGGACAGACGCAATCATCTCTGCCGGCGGGTCCGGCAAGCGGCGGAGATAACCGGAAAGCGGCGGCGGGGGGCAACTCTCCCACCGCTGATAAAAGTGATCTCATGGCGAATCCGTCGCTGAGACCACTTTTATCTTGTGCAGAATCGCCTGCACTAAAAGAAGATACCGGGGTTATGGTAGCTATCTGCTACCATAACAACGTTATTCCACTTCAAAGTGACCGCCGTCATATGATGGCGTTGGTGAGGAAGTGGTTGATGCAAGTTTCAGCCATTGATTCTAATAGTACAATTGTAACTTCCCTAAAAAAATCCTGTTCATGTTGAGATGAAATGTATCTTTCTCTCAAACAAATTGTCCCTGCAACAATGTTGCTATTTCATAATCTAATTTGTTATGAAGAATGTTAGAATGTTTAATCTTCTCATGTTTTGTTAAAATATTTTTTCTCTGTCTCTCGCATGTTGCTGTCCATCTCATTAAAATCTTTTGCCAAACTCACACAGGTATCTTCACAAACCACAAACAATACCATTGCTGTTGCAATAACATCACTGTTGTACACTCCAAGCACCACCAAATAGCACAGAATAAACTCCAGACTAATGTAATTCCACCACCTATATGTCCAAAGAAATGCAGTATATGTGCATTTATGTGTAGGAGGGTTGCACACTCGGCATACTGGTGGCTAACAGCTTAATGCTACGAACATAGAGGTTCTGGGTTTGCATCCTGAGCATATCACTTCATGTAGAGAGGTTTTCTATTCTCATAACTCATGTCCTTACCAAAATTATGTCTAAATGTAATATTTATGTGGAGGAGGTTTCCACCACTATTGAAAATTGTGTCACATGTTTTCTATGGGCAAGGACTATAATCAGCCTTAACATTTCCCATCCAGCAATAATTGCAACTTCTTACCAAGGCAAATGCCCCAAAATAATAGATGTTCTGTAGCAGAATGCTCACAGTGCTGAGCCATAACAAACCTTCAAAACAGATGGCATATGCCACAAACAGGTTGTTCAATGGTTATCCAGCCTTCAACAGTACATCTGCATTGGTTCATTTATTGCACCCCTGAGAATTAGGACTGTTTGACATCACAGCAATGGATGCTCCATGAATGTGGCTAAGGGCTTGGCACTTTTGCTGAGCAAACCTGGTGTTCATAGGTTCAAATCCCAAAGATGTCACGTCCTGTAGAAAGGCTGTCAGCTCTTCCTGTGTTGTTAAACATAACTCATGTCCTTCCCCAAGTTTTATATAAATGTAGCATTTATGTGGACGAGGGTTCCACCACCATTGCAAATCTTGCACAATCTGCGATCTTGCCAAAAGTATTGGGACACCTGCCTTTATACACACATGAACTTTAATAGCATCCCAGTCTTAGTCTGTAGGGTTCAAATTTGTTTTAGCTAACCCTTGCAGCTATAGCAGTGCAGGGACCTTTTTTTTTCCCGCACCAGAATCAGACCGCATAGGTGTTCTCACTCATGCTATTCAATTGCTATCGGAATCCACAGTTAGCACTGCGATCTATGAACCAATCTGGGGGTGTCATTAATATTGTACTGACACCTGCAGCGGTTCACAGAAGGCATTGTGAACTGCCTGTGGGAGAGGTGCGATGCAGGAACCAGCACGATTTCAGCACCTGCATCGCACCTCTCCCACAGGCAGTTCACAATGCCTTCTGTGAACCGATGCGGGTGTCAGTACAATATTAATGACACCCCCAGATTGGTTCATAGATCGCAGTGCTAACTGTGGATTCCGATAGCAATTGAATAGCATGAGTGAGAACACCTATGCGGTCTGATTCTGGTGCGGGAAAAAAAAGGTCCCTGCACTGCTATAGCTGCAAGGGTTACCTATGTGAACCTGGGCTAAGGCCGCTTTCACACTTGTGTGACCTGAAAGTCGCATGACTTTACCGTGATTTGCCGCAATTTTTTGCCGTGATTTTGATGTGACTTGAAGCAATAGCTGTGTAATTCTGAGGTCTATCGACCTCAAGTTGCTTCAAAGTCGGACCAAAGTAGTTCAGGGACTACTTTGAAGTCGCATAGATATGAATAGTGCTCATTGGAAATCATCTTTAGGCCCCTTTCACACTTGTGCAACTTTTCCTGCGACTTGGGACTGCAAAGTCGTTCCCCATGATTTTCAATGAGTACCATTCATATCTGTGTGACTTCAAGTCGCAGTGACTTCAAAGTAGTCCCTGCGCTACTTTGGTCCGACTTTGATGTGACTTAAGGTCCATAGACCTCAGGATTACACAGCTATTGCTTCAAGTCACATCAAAATCACTGCAAAAAATTGCAGCAAATCGCGGTAAAATTGCACAAATTTCACAACAACCCCTGAAAAACAACCCCACACCATAATCCCACCTCCTGATTTTGGACAGTGCACAAAGCAAGGCCCATAAACACATGGATGAGTGAGTTTTGAGTGGAGGAACTTGACTGGCCTGTACAGAGTCCTGACCACAACCCGATAGAACACCTTTGGGATGAATTAGAGCGGAGACTGCGAGCCAGGCCTTCTCGTCCAACATCAGTGCCTGACCTCACAAAAAGTGCTTTGGGAAGAATGGTCAAAAATTCCCATAGACACACTCCTAAACCTTGTGGACAGCCTTCCCAGAAGAGTTGAAGCTGTTAATGCTGCAAAGGGTGGGCCAACTCAATATTGAACCCTACGAACTAGGACTGGGATGCCATTAAAGTTCATGTGTGTGTAAAGGCAGGCGTTTTGACAATATTGTGTGGGCTAACACATTTGCAAATTGTAAGTGTTCTTGTTTATCAGGTGCAATCACTATAGAGTTAGGTAGACTTGAAGAGACAGATTGAATGACTCTGGTGGGCGTGTACTTCCATTGGGCGTGTCAGTGTGCTAACAATACAGCCTATGTTATATAAATGGCTGCAGTAGAGGGGTTGGTTTGCCCTGCGAAAAGGCTGTGTTATTTGCTGTGGTTTTTGGGGAGTAGGGCTGATATTGTGCATAATGACAAATGCCCCACTTGGGCTGTTAGTTGAAATTCTTATGCATTTTGCCATCAAAAGTGTGGCTGTGCTGTCAATGTTGTGTATTGTTGCTGTCTGACCATGCATTCATGGTCTGGGAGCATCTGCTGACCTTCTACTCTTTGATCTCATTGCTTAATCATGTACACAGAAATGCATCTTCCAGCAGAACCATCACCAATGTATGTGTGGGGTGGTGGGTGTTATGTAATGTATTTTTTTTTTTTTTTTTTAAGAATGGCTGTTTTTTTTTTTTGTAATTTTTGTATAATCTTGCAGCTAAACATTTGTTGGTGGTTGGTGTCTGTTGAGAGTAGTTGTACTATGAAATGTGCAGTCTGCTATACACTGTGAAATTAAAGCTATGTCCACTATAAAGCTTACAACATTTTTGGATTGTAAGCTCCTATGAGCAGGGCCATTAGATCCCAATTGCTAAATGTTTGTCTAAGTGTACCACCTAATATACTAATGCCACTATATTAATGTACTTAATTGTGTGGCTGCTGTGCAAATAAATGTAAATTCTTGAGCTTTTTTAAATTTGTTTTGGGGGGAGCTGGGTTTGGAGAAGTGAACGGTCTTGCTAATGACAAATTATGAGAAGGTGTAATCGTGGTTTAAAAAAAAACTAATCTCTTCAGCACACCTGCAAGTAAATGATAAAGGTTGTTTAAGTGGAGTTTTTTCTTTTAACAGGTCTGGAGAATTGCAGGTAAGTGCCAGTTCACACTGCTGCACTGTGCAAGATTGCATCTGATTCACACCGCAGTACACATGTGCTGTCCATGTGATGTGATTTCAGCCATACAGATAGTATGGCTGAATTTGCATTGCATTCGGACCAAACTCGCATAGGACTTTTTTTTTTGGTCCACGCCAGAATTGGATTGCATGGGTGTTCATGCCCATGCGATCTGATTAATGTCCGAACTGTTAGTTTGCACTGTGATATGTGAGCTGAAATGGGGGTGGTGGATAGGCAGTGTTGTATGTCTCAAACTGAGCCTTTGTCTTTGTCATTCACCTGCCTATTACTAAAAAAAAAGTGTGATTGCGATCAAATATTTGCAAGCAAGTGTGGCTTTGTCCTCTGACCCAGGAATGTCATTGTGTTCACCCGGAAGTGCCTTTGCCAGTCAGGATCTCTATATAAGTGAATATAGCGAGGTTCCATTTCAGCAAAGAGGGTTCTACTCATTTGATGGGCAAGTGTAGGAAATATACTTGTGCTTACACCGTGTGGGGGAGGATGCGGTAGCTATATTTGGTGGGGATGGGGTTAATTTATTTGTTCATGTGGGATCACCACACATTCACTTCCTGCCAGGGCAGCCATCAGAAATTTTGGGGCCTCTTGAACAGCTTTAGACCTGCCCCCCCTTCTGACCACCAACATTCCCCAGGGCCTTCCCACTGGGTCATTCCACCATATCCGTCCACTGGCCAGGGGTGTACACATGTCGCAGCCCCAGTAGGAATTATACACCCTGTCACACTTACCGGGTGTAGCCTGCCAAGCATGACTCATTCAAGTGAAGTGTGCAATGCATGCTAGTGTGGGATCCAAGGGGTTAAATAAACAGTGCACAGGAAACACAGCCTCACCCAATGCTTGCAATAAGACCTTGTGCCGAACCATAGGTGCTAGGGGTCCAAACTTGGACCAGATGTGGTCCAGGGGGCCCTCTCCACGTGCCCCAAGTTTGGTATTTTTAACGCCTGGTTCAGGAGAATGGTGTCCCCAAACTGTGCGCCCCCCCTCCATAGTCTCCAATGTTAAGTCCGAAGTTCACCTGACAATTGCTGGTCAATGACTGGTCACTTTGAGGACCTGGTACGACCGAACCATAGATGCCGGAGGTCCCAAACCTGGCCCAGTTGTTGCCCAAGGGGCGCTCTCTATGTGACTAAAGTTTGGTATTTTTATTGGCTATGGTTTGGGAGAACGGTGTCCCCAAACTGGATGTCCCCCTCCCATAGATTCCAATGTTAAAGATTGCTAAAGTCTTTGTTGTAAGGGCCCTTGAGACACTGGGGCCCCTTACAACAGTACTGCCTGTACCCCCCTGATGGCGGCCCTGCTTAATGCCCATGCGCACACATCACTTCCTGGTTACAGGCAGGCACATTACACTTCCTGCATGCATTCTGCTGATGTAAATCAGTAAGGAGTGAGTGTGTGTGTATATATATATATATATATATATATATATATATATATATATATATATGAGCGCTGCTTTTATATCTTATATATATATATATATATATATATATATATGAGAGAGTTGCTTATATACACTCCTCTTACACTTGGCCAACTTTTCCTGAAACTATTCATATCTGCGCTACTTCAAGTGGCACCAACTTCAAAGTAGTCCCTGTACTACTTTGTTGTGACTTGAGGTTCCTAGCTGTCAATATTACTCAGGCATTCCCTGAAGTTGGGACAATGTTGTGGGCAAACTGCATTACTTTCAGGATAACACCTTTGACTTAGGCCCCATGTGCACTTGTGTGACTTGAAAGTCATGCAACTTTGATGTGACTTGAAGCAATGCCTGTGTAATCTTGAGGTCTAGGGACCGCAAGTCATATCAAACTCGGACCAAAGAAGTTCAGGGACTAGTTTGAAGTTGATACCACTTGAAGTCAGACAGCTATGAATCCTACTCATTGGAAATTGCGGGGTCCAACTTGACAGGCGGCTTTGCAGTCCCAAGTCACAGGACAAGTTGCACAAGTGTGAAAGGGGCCTTAGATGTCCACCCAAAAGTGGAAGCTCTGCTTATCTCTCAGAGCTTACACTTTTGGGTGGATATCTAAGGCCCCTTTCACACTTGTGCAACTTGTCCTGTTCCAACAGACCTCACTGCAGCGAGGTATGGCAGAAATTTGTCACCCCTCCTCCTTCCCTGCTGCCAGGCCATTCAGAAAGTACAGTGCCCTTTTGTGCATGCGCAGTAGGGAATCAGCAATGGAGGCGACAGTACCTGAGAGCCAATGGAGACATGGACTGGGGTGCCAACATCACTAGCTTCCAGGACAGTGTCCTAATAATTAAAGCCAGTTGCAAGATGTGTAGCTGCTGACTTGTACATTTTCGGTGGTGGGGGGCTGAGGCACCACTTTAATATCAGCTTGGTTACCTAGCTTGGTGAGCTGGGATTGAGCCCCAGCTATCACATGGTACTTGGGCTTATCTCAACAACCTGTACCATGTGAATAGCTTCAGTTAATCACAGATCAGTAGTAATCCCAGCTGACATGAATGTCAAGCAATTCTGACGGTTCATAGTTTGGCTGGTACAATGATTTGTATGGTATCAGCAAGCCTACATGATACATTTAAACAAGGCTATCTAACTCACAGAGTAGTTCAATGGTATGGATGGTATGACCTTCTGAAAGCTTGCATTGTACTCAGCATTAGATGCTGAAAATATGCGAACGCATATTCACCAATTAGCCAATGCACATCAGTTTGATTGCTTCCATACTATGAATTCTTTAAATGCATGCAATGGTATTTACATATTAAATAATATTATGATGTGGAATTGGAATAATCACACACTAGTTAACATGCCGGCAGTTAGTTTGTAGAGAATTAACAGAATCAAGATTAGTAAATGTATTTTCTATGGCTGGTTGTGGTAAACTCCATAGTGTAGTGGTTCCTTCTAATACCTTCAAAGCTTACAGCTACAGGTTTGGATCCTACCGGTGTCATCAC
>BLSH010230219.1:1690245-1703661 GCA_018402905.1 Glandirana rugosa
CAAAAAGAGGTAAGTTGGATCACCCAAGTTACTTTTTTTTGACATTAGAGGTCAACCTCGGCGTCGACACAAGACTGGGGGGGGGGGGGGTGGTCTGACCCTCGTGACTAGCCCTCCGCCAACTGACGACGGTATGTATGTGCCCAATTTACAGCCGGCCAAAAATAACCTGCCCGGAACGTAAGCCGGGTACACATGTCCCGAAATGCAGTACATGTAGTTCTCTGTCACATAATTTCATAAGTCTATGTCAGTCCAGGTATTTATAACCCTGTAGCTGTGTTAAACTTAGAAAAACCGAGATATGTGGTGGTGTTACCTAAAGGTGTATAGAGCCAAAAAGATTCAAATTGTGTCGATGTCCCAATATTTATGGACCTGACTGTATCTGAATACTTTAATACACTGTCTCTTGATGTACATGACGTAAAGCCCTGTACACATGGGCCGAATGCAAGGCCCGTCCAATAAAAACCGGCCGACATTTAACCCGTGTATGTATGGCAGCAGTCAACCGCCTCCCGATCAGTGCTCCCAGTCTGGTGGGGGGGGGGGGGGTCAGAACACAGCTGCGGCTCCAACTGGAGATTACAGTTTTTTTTCATTGAACCCACTAGGTTGAATGGAGAAAAACTCATAGTGTGTACTAGGCTTAAAGAGGTTGTAGATCTCCCTGCAGTGCTTGTACCTATAGGTAAGCCTAGAATAAGGCTTACCTATAGGCACTGTAAATATCTCCTAAACGTGTGCCGTTTAGGAGATATTTACTGTAAACTTCGTCCGATGATGTCCTTGCCACATGCGCTTTGAAGTAATGTCCGCACATGCCGTTTCTTCAAGAGCGAGTGCCGTGACCAGCGAGCTCCTGTGTGCATGTGCAGGAGTGACATCACGTGGCTACGGCCAGCCACATAGCCAGAGTCCATGGCCCCGGAAGAAAGAGGGGCGAACATGGATGCGGCCTGCAGCTGGGACGGCACGGGCTTCGTTTGCAGGTAAGTGTCATATAATGTGCTAGTATGAGATGCATACTAGCACATTATGCCTTTACTTTGCAGGGAAGGGTAAAACTTTTTTTTCCACTCAGGGTTTACTTCCTCTTAAAGTGATTTGATGGTAATTAAAAATTCCTATTTTTCACATTCCCCTTAACTGGATTAGCTATATAAAACAAATACGTCTGCAGGGTAAGAATGCCTTCTTTAGTAAATCATCCCCTAAGACTGCAGAAGAAATCCCACAATTTGTCCTTCTCCGTATGGGCATACTATACCATCAGAGAGCCTGGGTCAGTATAAATCTCTTTCCTAGACTGCCTTTCTTAGTTTATGCAGCATGTATAGCCTACTATATACATTATATGCAGCCTGAAGCAACAGACAGCCAGGTACAATGTGTAACCTCTGCACAGGTCGTCTTGCTTAGTATATGGCACAGGTTATCCTGCTCAGACTATTTTATCCAGATATGATTAACATCCCCTGGCTCCTTTATGTGCATGCAGCATATACAACCAAGCAGCCAAAGACTATGTACACTCCAGCACAGACTGTCCTGCTCTGTATATGCAGCCTACACCAGCAGACAGCTGAGAACACCCCCTACAGAGGCTGACTCACACTCACTGTATGCAGCCATATCAGCAGATATCCTGTGACTGTGCATACGTATGATAGGTTGCCCTTCAGTATATGTAGCCTATATCACCACAAAGCCAGGTACATTGTACACCCCTACTGCCCTGATCAACATATGCAGTTTAGACCATTAGACATCCAGGGACAGTGCACACAGCTTGTACAATCTGTCCCTCTAAGTATATGCATTCTTCACCAGCAGACAGGCAGGGACAGTGCACACCCCCTGCACAGGCTGTCACTCTTAATATATGCAGTATATACCACCAAACATCCAGTGACTGTGCACCCCCGCCCCCCCCTGCTCAGGCTGCCCCTCACCGTATATGCAGGCTTTACCACAAGACAGCAAGGGACTGTGCACACCCCCTGCACAGACTGCCCTGCCCTCAGTATATGCAGCCTATACCAGCAGACAGCTAGGGAGGGAGGGGAGAATTTATTATCCCACAGCATCTCAAACCACACATGTTAATTGAATTGCACATTCCCTCCCTCTCTCCCAGGCTGTATCGATCTGCATGTGACGTCACTATTGATAAGTTTTGCGGAAAAAAAAAATCAAGTTCTTGCAAATCAGTCCCGGGGTGACCCGGAGACTTGAGGAAAAGGCTGCTGCACTTTGGGGATTACAAACAATGCACTCTTCTGACTGGGTGGCTTTGGATTAAGTGAAGAGGGGGAGAGAGGAGAGACTGGTCCAGCCCGGAGATTGAGACCAGCCTGTGTGAGGCAGGAAAGGAAAAAAAATCCCAACACAGACGATATCGCTTCAATATCCCCCAAGATGGCTACTAATGTGGGATCAATGTTCCAATATTGGAAGAGGTTTGATCTGCGGCGGCTGCAGGTGGGTGCAAGGGGTGCTGCCTTTGGGGTTGTGGGGTACAGAGAGCGGGGGCCCTGGTTGCAGGGGCGGTGGTGGAGTGGGAGGAGGGAGGCTGGTGGATTGATAACGTATTAGGAATTGATCCTCACTCTGCCTTTGTTCAGTTCAGTCATTGATTCAGCACAAGCAGTGTGCTGCCATAGAGCTGTGTGTGTGTCTGGCTGAGCTGGCCAGCAACATAGCAGATACCGGGAAGCAAAGGAGTTTCACAGACCCCTTGGCAATGAATTGATGATTCAATACATGGGGTCTTTGACATGTCCTGACTAGAGGGCTCTTTTTCCTTTCCTGCCTGGTACACCAGTGACAGATGCTCTAGTCAACTACATCTGTGTCTAGAGCAGTGTTGCCAACCGCCAGTAAATTTACTGACAGTTTGTAAAAATCAGTGATTTTTACAACTGCCTATAAATATCAGGGTCTGATAATTTGTCATGCTGTGCTGACTTTTTAAGTGTAAACCGGGCAAACTACTTGATATGGGTATTGTCAGTGTTTCCATGTTGTGTTTAAAGATCATTTGTCTTAGTTTTTAATAGGAGTACAGTTATTTTTCAGGTTGCCAGTAAAAAATGTGCTCCGCCAGTAAATTTTCCATGTTTTGCCAGTAAAAAATGCTGCGGGAGGTTGGCAACACTGGTCTAGAGCTGCAGACTCTTATTTTTATTTTTTTTTCTAAAAAAGCTGGTTGATCCTTATTGCCTTGTGGTTCTGCCACAATCCTAAGGATACAGGGGGACACTTCTGACAGCTGAGATCTGTGGGAAAGAGAGGAGGGGGATAGTTCATCAGTGACATAGTCAAAGATGCTCCTCTGGATTACTTGCACTTTTTATATCTTGTGTATTATAATGTGCATGGTACACTTGTGATGCTCACTTTGTAAAGAACAATTCTTAGTTGTCAATGCTAACCCTATAAGCTCATATAAGGTGTTCCTGTAATACTTGTCTTTGGGCTGTACTTACATGATGCTTGAACTCGAAACCACCTAGGAAATCTTTGATGCTTGGTTCATTACAAAGCCCAAATCTTTAGACAAGGGTCTGTAGTGCTTCAATTCTAAATACAGGTCAATTGTTCATCACTGTGAGGATATACTGTACATAACATTGCCTATGGTCTTTCAAGGACTGTAGTCTTTCTGGTTTGACTGGTAACTAGCAGATCATCTCAGAAACCTGGATCTTCACATCCATTGGGATCATCCCAGAAACATCTTGTCACTTGTTATTTTTGAACTTTGTGGCCAGTTGCAGATATAATGGTATGCGTATGGACAGGTCGCCTCCAAATAAGCCAGTCTGTGATTTCAGTGCTGCCTTCCTCCTTTGTGGTGCTGAAGTCAGACTTGTTTTCATAGCAAAAGGTGTATGCGATTAACACTTTCACTGCCAGAGCATCACTCACCATTCGCCATGTGCTGCTAGAGCAATTAAGTTGTTTTATCCAGGAAGGATGAAGTTCATGTATTGATGTAGTGTATGTGTGTAATGATTGATGCTCAGCACGTCTGCAGGAGTACAGTGATTTACATTAATACACTTACCATGTTTTCTGTACTTTATACTGTTATATGTCATTGTCTGTACAACTCTTTACATACTCTTTTGTAAACATGGGAACACTATATCATTTGCCCTTTGCATGAAGTTAAACCATTTCATTTGACTTAGAAAAATACAAATAAGTTACAATTTTTCTTTAGTTAGTTAGTAAAGCAATTAACCTTGAATCACTAGTCCTTCTAATATGCAGTTGTGATCTTTGCTTTTGTTCTGCTACTCTAATATACTTTTCTTCATATGTGCATATAGAACTGTATTCATTAATTCATTTGTTTTCCTATCTACATCCCTGTAAAGTATGTGTCAAGATATGTACTATGGGTGTGTATATATATTTATACACTATTATTGTTCTATAGAATCCCTTTTATATATCTGTCCAATGTTCTCAACTAAAGTGTGTATCCAACTATGTAGAATTCTGTATTTATATTTTGGATAAATATATATAATTTCTATATAACAGTGGCAATATCACTTTGAATTAAACAGGATGGGTCTGAATTCTGAGTGCAGACATATAATGTATAGGCGGAATGTAATTCTTGCAGAGGAGGTCCTTGCTTTTTAATTGTCTGCTTACACTTGCTTGGCTGTGATGGGAAACGGTAACAGTATTCCCTGCTAATGTTTGTAAATCAGACCTGGGCATTCTCAGGGCAGCAACTCTTTATTTATGATTGATGTTCTGTAACATGAGAAATGACAAGAGCATGGCAAACAGATATGTGAGAAAGCAGGAGCAGGTTCAAATGTGCTCAGGGCTGGCTGCGATCTTCCTATTGTTATTCAGGTCTGGAGGATTTCAACTTGCCCTGGTATTTGGATTCATTCATCCCTGAATGTCAGTTAACAACATTTTCATTAAGCAACTAATATTCAGTGCTCTAACCTTTAGTCTGCCAGCTTTTAGTGCCGTGATTGGCTGCTTCTGTTTTTAAGCTTGCTGGAGCTATACGTTTTATTAGATTAAAATGACCCCTTTCAGTCCTCTTTGGGTCACCTAATTCTGCGTGCAGCTGTAGTGGTATTGGTCTGTGAAATTACCAATAAGCCTTTTGTTCTAATGTATAAAAAGAGGCTGACCTGATGGCAAAGCCTTGGTGTGTATTTGCTTAATGCATATGGTATACAATCACCCCTCATCATTATATGGTGGCTCTGCACATATACTAGAGGAAAAAAATGACTTGCATTGTTTAATCTCAAACTGCTGTGTAGCTGCTCATTTACATGGATATTAAACAAGCTTATCCCTCCAGGAAATCAGAACATACAAATGCTTTGGAGAGGGACAAAACACACATAAGTTCCTCTTATTGAGCAAAGAGCTCTCCATATTCAGCAATAATACATTGAGGCTTTTAGGAAAATGACTTTTTTTAATATTCCGATATATAAAACTGCTGAGGTTCATGAGTACAAATGGATACTGTTCTGCTGATGGCTGATGTGCCAGTGTTTTGCTGTTTATTAGAATGGGATTGCATTTTTACTAAGCCCTAAAAAAGCACAAATCATCTCTTTTCAATGTTGATTGGTTTTTAGGTCTTAGCTTTGGTTGGTTTTAAAATGCTTCTGGGTGATAGGAAAGGGTAAGTATTTGAGAGACACATGTCTTTATTATTTGTTGAAAATATCAGCAACCATGCCTGTTAAATAGTTTATTTGTTAATTAATGATGATGATGTTGTTGACATTTGTGTCATCTAGTTCCCAAATTAGACTGACCAGGTTTTAAAATATTGTTTTCACATCTGATCTACAGAGATATTTAAAGTGATACTCAACCCACAACAGTAAAATCAGTCTATATATGCAGTAAAGCATGCTTGTTATACTCACCGGGGTGCGTAACCAAGGGGTTAACCCTCTGCATTGTGAAAAAAGGCTGTTTGATCCTGTCCTCTCTGATCCTCCCCTTCTTCCACTGTCCCCACTCGATCTGCTGATAGAACAGAGCCTCGGGAGCAAGCTGCACATGCTCCATGTGTAAATAAATAACAAACATGTTATACTTACCTGCTCTGTGCAGTGGTTTTGCACAGAGCAGTACTGATCCTCCTCTTCTCGGGTCCCACACCAGCGCTCTTGGTCCCTTCCTCCTGCTGTTTTATAAGCAAATAAAAAGATTTAAAAAAAAAAAGAAAAAAACGTTCTGTGCGCAGCAGCCCCACCAGCCCCCTGATACTTACATGAGCCCCCTCTCGATCCAGAAATGTCCATGAGAGCCTTGCTGCTCTAGGGACTCACACTCCTGATTGGCAAGATGCTTGATGTGGGGGCACCCAAGCAGGCGCTCTTCTGAGCCACGTCTTTGTGTGTCCAGAACTCAAAATAAAATAAATATATAAAGAAAAAACCTGTGCGCTGCCAAAAAAATGTGATGAAACTAAAGTGTTTATCTGGGTTAATCTGACAGCTGCTGCAATCTTCGCATAGAGTAACAAATGGAATGTGTGATCTTCACATATAATAACAAATATTTAAATAAAGAGTGCTTCTCTGCTGTGGTATACCATTGCGTGCAATGAAAAATACTATATATACATCCAAAAGTGAATAGAAACAAACCAATATAAATAAAGTACTAATACTCATAAAAAACTTCAATAACATCCGGTTCCGCTCACCCCCTCTGTCTCCTGATTGGCTTACTGGCTGTGATTGACAGCAGCAGGAGCCAATGCCTCCCACTGCTGCCAAAAGCCAATCAGGAGTGTGAGTCCCTAGAGCAGCAAGGCTCTCATGGACATTTCTGGATCGAGAGGGGGCTCATGTAAGTATCAGGGGGCTGGTGGGGCTGCTGCGCACAGAACGTTTTTTCTTTTTTTTTTTAAATCTTTTTATTTGCTTATAAAACACAAAGGCATATACATACAAACATTGCACAGTGTTTGCCAGTCACGGCAGCAATAAGGGACCCGTGTAGGGGTCAATTTCATGTCAATGCAAAGTAGCATATCATTGGTTATTGCATAGGTACCATGACCGGCATAGGCACATAACTCGGTTGGCTCGTGCTCAACAGGAGAAACATTAACATCAATACCATCTTATGAGTCCTGCCATCAGACTGAGGAGTACCCTCTCTGGGGGAGGGAGGACATGTTCATTATACCTCTTAATTAGATGTTGCTGTGGAGAGGTCAGGTAACCATTTGGTCCATACTCTGTCATATTTTCTAGGGCAGCCTCTATGGAGATAGGTATCCTTGTACAGGGGTAACACCTTGTGATTTCCACAGTGATAGGTAGGGAAGAACCTGTTTTTTCCAGCACAAAGTAATCATTTTCCTGGTGTAGAAGAGGAGAAGACCTATCAGAGTCCTCTCCGCCACCCTGGGGGCCAGTTCCTCCACCAGGCCCAGCAGACATATCTGTGAGGTAGGGGTCATAGCAATACCTACTATGCCCTGTAATTATTTGCGTCCAGTATATCTGGATCCATGACCAAAAAATGTGTATAAAGTCACCCGGGGTTTGGGCACAGCGCCAGCACTCATAAGATATAGATGGTTTCATTTAATGCAACCTATATGGGGTGATGTATGCCCTATGAGCAATTTTGTATTGTATAAGGCGGTCTCGTAGAGAGATGAGAATTTTGAACGGAAAGTCCCATATGTCCTCCCAGTCCTCAGTCTAACTCCTAAATATCATGCGACCACTGTTGGCGAAGCGCTAACAAATCAGGGGAGGAGACCTGGAGGAGGTGTGCATAGAGGACTGAGGTGGGTTTTTCAGTACAATCATATTGTACGACCCTCTCTAGATCTGGTTGTACCACTTGTGTTTCATTGGGATGTATTTGGCTCCTGAAGGCATGGGACAATTGCGAATATTGGAATAAATATGAGGATGGAACATTGTATTGATTGATGAGGTGGTCAAACGAGTATATGAAGGTGTCAGGGGTAATATCTGAAACTAATTTGATTTTTTATTTAGCCCATATTTTGGGTTCAGGCAGCGCATAAAAGTGTGGCAGGGTGGGATTGTTCCACGGGGGGGGCATTTAGAGAAATTGCTGTCCGGGGGTACTTCTCAAGGCCCAGACCTGCTGTCCAGGCTCGAAGGGTCGTGAGCATGGAGGGGGTCAAATCAATTTGTCAAGGCTTCCACAGAACCAACCACCACAGCCTCCGGAACCGCAGCGGAATCTGACTCATCCGGCACCAGCCACCAATCCAAAAAATCATTTTGATGAGATTTACTCGGCCTAATAGGGATAGAGGAAGATTCCCCATGCCTTCAACTGAGCCCTAACTCTGTGATCAACTGAGTCCAAATTTAGTGGGATAAATCCTACTGCGCGTCTCTTGACATCCATACCCCCAAGTAGGTAAAGTCATCCACCCACTCGAGCTGCACGTGGGGCCAAGTGTTTGGCATCCGGATCCACAGCAAGCAGCTGGGACTTGGACCAGTTCGCCTTTAGTCCAGTTACTCTGGAAAAGTCAGTCAGAACTTGCAATGCACCCTGCAAGGAGGAGTCTGCATCATTCAAAAAGAGCAGGAGTTCGTCCGAGTACAGGGCTACCCTCTCCTCTAGCCAAGCCAGTTTGAGTCCTTTAATATGTGGTGAGAACCGTAGAGCCTCTGCCACTGGTTCCATGTTTATAGCACATAATGCCAGAGAGAAAGGACAACCCTGCCTGATACCCCTGGACAATGAGAACGAGGAAGACACACGACCCCCTAATCGAATGTCAGCCTGTGGTGAGCGGTATATGGTTTGTATCCACTTGATAAACTCTAGGGGAAATCCCATCCTCTGAAGGATCTCCCTCAGGAAGGGCCATTCAATTGAGTCAAAAGCCTTCTCGATATCGAGAGAGGCGATTACTCTAGTACCCATGTTCTCATGTTGTGCATGTAAATTGGTGAAGAGCCTACGGAGGGTAATATCAGGGGATTTATGAGCCATAATATAATGTGCGCGTCAGCCATGGTGGGTGACAGGGCACCCACCTCCAGGCAGTGGGTCTACAAGGAGGCCAGTAGTGGTGCCAGAATATCAGCATGCACCCTGTAAAACTCCACTGGCAGACCATCTGGGCCCAGGCCCTTGCCGGTAGCTAGGGTTTTGATGGTGGTATGAACCTCATGAGCAGTGATGGGGCTGACTAGGTGAGATCTCTCCAAGACTGAAAGCCACCCAAGGGCTAGCAAGTCCAAGAGAAATGTGAGTACGTCAGGGTCTGCATCTGGTGGCAACGTGGTGGTGTAAAGTTGCTGGTAAAAACTCTGAAACTCCTTCAAAATATCCTCCAGAGAAGAAATGGGCATCCCTGTAGGAGATGTAAGTTCGGGGATCAAAGTAAGTGGAGCATCATGATGGGACACCACTGCCAACAGTCTGCCATTCCTATCCCCCTTCTGTTTGGTATTGTATATGTCTAAACGTGTTACCTCCGCGGGGTGCAACTGGAGGTCTCACTTAGCAGCCTGCAGCAAATCAAAGTTAGAACCAGATGTGTTCTTCTGAACAGGCGCTCAGACAGCAAAACAAATGGGGGTGTTAACCCTTCCCTATGCTAGTCAAAAAGCTTCAAAATATTTTTTTTTGGCTGGAGCTACACTTAAAAAATATACCTGTTCCGACTTACAAATAAATTCAACTTAAAGCGGAGTTCCACCCTGCAAAAGGATAGCTGCTGACTTTTAACAATCGGCCACTCACCTGTACCTCGTTCCAGAGATGCAGCTGCCCGAGGGCTCGGTCGTCTCCCCCTCCCCTCGGTGGTGCTGGCACACAAGTGTGGGCACGGCGCTCACTGCATGCGCGAATTGTGCTGGGCTTGTGAATGGCTCAGCGTATCTTCTGGGACCTGTGACGTGTCCCAGAAGATCGATGAGAGGGAGGGGGGGAGGTGAACTTCCTTCCGGCTCCTCGGCTCGAGGAGAGGAAGTGGACCTGGGACCCTGCGAAAACAGGGTCCACGGTCCCTCCCAAAAAAAAATGACATGCCAATTATGGCATGTCAGGGGGTCACCTTCTCTTAAAGCGGAAGTACCACTTTTGGGCGGAACTCCACTTTAAGAACAAACCTACAGACCCTATCTTGTTTGTAACCTGGGGACCGCCTGTACTGTGTCAGCCGTTTGTTGTGTTCTTACCATTTTAATTGCTGAGATATAGTGACCGCTTGTGAGCGCCTTAAAGGAGTCCCAAACCATGGAAGGAGAGGATGACCCCAAGTTGGATTCCCAAAAATCCCGTAGAACTTGAGGAGTTTGTTCTAAAATGTTTTCATGGGAGATCCAATGAGTGCCAAGGCGCTACATGGACCCACAGCGCAGGACGTGAGTTCTCACTGTAATCACCTTAGGGCTATGATCTGAGAGACCACTGGGTAAATATGTGGCGTCCACAATATCAGATAGCATGGAGGGGTTGGCAAATGCATAGTCTATTTTAGAGGACGTTTTGTATGTGATAGAGAAACAAGAATAGGCCCTGGTAGAGGGGTGCTTCCACCTCCACACCTCCGTGACTCCTGCTGAGAGGGCCCATCTGGGCAAGTCTCCAGTAAAGACTTAGGTGGAACAGGTCTGTCTAGTTCTGGGGAAAGGATAGTATTGAAATCACCTAACAGTAGGAGTTTTGCTGGGCAATACGGGGTTATCCTCTCCAGAAGTGTCTATAGTATCTCAGATTTAAACGGCGGCAAAACATTTATACATGCAATAATATAGCGTTGCTGCCAGATTGTCAATACTAACATTACATATCTATCATCGGGGTCAGTATGAACTGCCTCAACAGTATAGAGGAGGGATTTATGAATCAGGATCGATACCCTCCTTATATAGGTAGAATAGGATGCATGAAAAGCTTTCTGCACCCAGGGTTTTTTCAAAGCTAGTAGCTTACTACTCGTCAGATGTGTCTCTTGGAGGATTAGAATTTGAGGGATATATGTTTTGACATATTGAAATAAAAGGGCACGCTTAAATTTGGAGTTGAGGCTATTGGCAGGGAGTAAATGACAGGAGATCAGAGGCAAGAACTGACTCCATCGAACGGGCAGTATAAGAACACATGCCAACTTGTACAAGAGAAATGATAGGTAGCACACAACTCAAAAACTTAAAACAACAACAACATACAGAAACTTCGCAAGCACATTGTGCTTATCTTACCGATACCCGACGTCCCCAAACAACACCTGGGGAGGGTCGGGAAGCCGTCTATACCCAAAAATGAACACAACATTGTTCATTCACTAATGCTGAGAACTCAGATCACTGTGAACAATCACTATACTTAATGTGACTCTGACGAGTCAGTCCTGCTGGTTCCAGAGAGAACTACCGGGAACAACCCAGCAGGTAGTGTACTCCAGTATCCCGTAGTAATGGGACCTTAACTGGTCAGGGGGGAGATACAAGTCCGGAAGGTGGCTTCTTGATGGGAGGGTAGTAACTAGGTACAGGTAAGAGGCACTCAGTAACTTACCTGCCAGGCTCCTTATAGTGGGTAACATGACAGTTTGAAGCTGGAAGTTCAGTCCAAGAAAGGGAGAGCAGGATAAAAACAAAGGGGGGGGGGGCGCTTAGAGATGGATATCCTTCTTAAATGGGTAGTGCAGAGTAATTGTCAACCAAGGTAAAGAACTGAAACTTGCCATGCCGCAATATCCCAAGTGGTCAGCACAAATAGGGCTTGTCAGCATCTAGATTGACGACCATCCAGTCAGGATTCCGCTGCCTTTGTGAGATTCCCATCCACCACTCAGAATTTACTTGGATAGAGAAGGCTGTATTTGAGGCCCCGTTCCCGGAGCCCCTTGCGGATCTCAGTAAAGGAGCGGTAGCGTTGTATCTCAGGCAAAAATCAGGAAAAAATAGAATCTTGGCGCCTTCATACCGTATATCCTTCTTCATCCTGGCAGTTGACAATACCCAATCTTGTTCCCGGTAATTAAGTAGCCTGAGGAGAAAAGGTTGCAGGGGTGCCCCTGGAACAGGAGGAGTAGGGGGGACCCTGCGGGCCCTCTTCACCATATATGTAGGTGGCATGTCAGGGAAATCCAGCACTTTGGCAAGAATTGTCTCTGGAAATTCTGCAGGCCTAGGGCCCTTCGTTTGTTCAGGTAGACCCAATATGCAGACGTTATTACGTCAAACTCTATTTTCTGTGTCTATAGCTTTCTCCTGGAGCTCTTTTACCTGTAGCTGCAATGCATGCACTTCCCTGGAGTCAGCTCTGGTGGAGTCCTCCAGCTGTGAGATACGGTCTTCAGCCTCAGACACTCTGGATCTAAACTTATCCAAATCATGGTGGATTAAGCTGATATCAGTAGCCAGGTAGTCGATATTTACTGTGAGGGTGTCCTTGCACGTCTTTATGGCCTCTATGCAGGACTTTATGGCTTCCAGAATGTCAGTGGAAGAAGGCCCCACCATCTACTGCAGCCCCTGAGGTGTCTGCATAGCTGCCGACCTGCCGGTCTAGACTTCCTCATGGGCAAAATGGCCGCCGCTGGAGAGGAATAGTGCTGTATGTTGGCGGGGTGTTTTGTAGAGAAGAGCAGCATGCCTGGAGAAAGTGGAGGAGCCCGCGGTGTGCCCTGTGTCTTCTTGGACCCCAGGATGTCCTTTGTGTCCCTACAAAATGGGAGGAAAGAGGCCCGGATGGCTGTCAGGATGAGTGTAGAAGCGGAGCTCAGTCAGTGCACGTCCTCTTGGTATCACATCCCGGCCATGCCCCCCACAGAAGTTTATTACCTTCATGCATAAAATGCATGAAGGTAAAAAAACCTTGTGCCTTTACAGACACTTTAAGTGTTCTTTTGACATTTGTGCCTTTTGACATTTAAGTATTAAATGCAGCCACTGCATCCCAATTTACAAGAATGGTACTGCCTACACTCCCACACTCCTCACACTCCCTGTGTGTCAAACATGACCCTTCCAATGTGTATGCAATGTGTATGCTTAAAGTGATTGTAAACGATCACCTTGTAAAACAACCCATGCAGTTTAAAATTGAAATGAAATTCAAACATTTGTGCATAGATATAAAAAAAACACTATAAATACCTTTTTTCCCTTTTTTATAAGTGATCACATTCCCTCTGTTCTGAGCTACAGAAGAGCTAGAGGGAGGAGAAGCAACAGCGCACTGATCTTCCCAGTGAAAGGCTGTGCGGGGGGGGGCGTGTCAGGACAAGTCTGATCATTTGAATGAGAGCAGGCTGAGTTCCCAGCACAGCAAGGGAACTCACCACGGAGTGTTTGCTTAGTGTGGTCAGTTTTTAAAAAGAAAGCAGAGGGACTTGCAGGAAGGAATAAGTACAATGTACAGCACGCA